>CM064487.1:21450563-21487284 GCA_032716605.1 Paralithodes platypus
GACTCAAGACAGAGCCAGAATAGGGACAACACAAAACACAACAGAAAACAATAAACACACAAAAACAAAAAACAAATTCACACACAACTAGATCATCCAGGAGATGACCCAGAGACCAGGGCCACCAAGGTCCCTCCAGCACTCCCCCTTGAGACTTAGAATATACCAACATAGAGACCATATTATACATTATAAAGGTATTTATATAAGCACACATATATCGCAATGTGACAAGCATAGGCCTATATCTCCTAAATGCAGTGTAATGCCTTTCTATAAAATTAAATTATACAATATTACTTTACGAAAAAGCAAGGAAGCCTACTTCATAAAAAAAATCAAACCACAACTTAATAATATAGACCATTAAATATATCCGGGTGGATGGGATTCGTTAGCCTTGGTCGGCAACCCATCTAGGGGAGACAACCTTACATAAACCGGGTGGATGGGACTCGTCAGCCTTGTTTGGCAGCCCATCTAGTGGAGACAACCTTATATAAATCAGCTCTGTTTCAAATTTGCTCCTTATATTTTCATTTTCTGTTTATTTACCACAAAAATTCTACCTCTAATTATTCATGATATATATATATATACTGTATATAATCGTCTTTCAATATGTATGTGAACAAATAAATCCCCCGACAGAACACCCCACCACCTCTACCCAACCCAGAGTCACATATAGAGAATTCCAACCCAATCAGTCCAAGATATAAAACTATGATGGCAATATATATCAAATCTGCATGCATGATCTCTCTCACTCTCACTCTATCTCACTCTCTATCTCTCTCTCTCTCTCTCTCTCTCTCTCTCTCTCTCTCTCTCTCTCTCTCTCTCTCTCTCTCTCTGTATAAGCTGGCTGTCTGTATATGTCTGTTTGTATAATTATGTTGTTTAGTAGGCAAAAGTAAGCATCAACATGTCTTTATTTTGTTTTGAAATTGCGTAGATAACTGAAGGTAATAAGCTAACATTAAATTACAAACTGCTTTACAAATAAGATCCTACTTCTAATGATTTCGTTCATCAAGACGAATAGTGTCACTTGCGGTGACTTTAAAATAAATCCGCATATTAGGTGGTGGGGACTTACTTAACCCTGTTTTTGGGCCGCGGAAGGTCTATTTGGCTCTTCTCAACTTCGCCCCATTGCTTTGAAGATTTTGAGACGCTTGACCACATTAGCGATAATGAGATGCTTCACCCCATTCAGGCGTCGATTATTATCTGGGTGAGTGATAGCGAACCTGTAAATTGTAGAAATCAGCTTTTGGTCAGGAAATGTTTCTATTATATAATGTACAAATAGAGTTTGAAGGGAGCCTGGGGTTTTTTTTTTTTTTTTTTTTTTTTTTTTTTCAGGGAAGTCTGGGAAGATGTTTTTGTTAGCCCAGTTGATAATATCAAATACGTTGCTTGAAAATGGCAAAAACAAGCAAAATCCTCCATAAGAATAAAACTAAATACCGTAATAGCCCTCCTCAAGGCGTCGGAGCAGAGAGTGTTATTAGTATTTTGTACAGGCGAATTATTGAACTATAGTGTTTATTTTCAACTGACGGTAAATTGCAAAGTTCCCATCAAGATTTCTAAGTTATTTTGAAGATTTTGTAGTGGAATATGGGGCTAATTATATATACTTGGTCTTAATATGGTGCAGAGACATGGTAGTTTAATATTTTGCCATTAGGTATCGATAAATCAGTAGCTAAGGGATTATTTATCGTCAGCTGAAAAGAAACAGAGTATACTAATCGATGTTTCAAAGTACAAAGCACAGTCGTCAGCAGTGAGAGGTGGTACAAGTTTTATTGACCAAGACTGACACGCTGGGGAATTGTATTTAATGGGGCCCACCTCATTTGTTTTTTCTCTCTCTCTCTTCCTCTCTCTCTGGGTTGTATCCCTGCGGTCCAATTCAGCCTACTGTTTTAAGTCGTTTACCCCCATCCAGGTGTCGACATTTTCTTGGCGAGCGGTAGCGAGCCAGCATATATATATATATATTTTTTTTTTTTGGACAGCAGGCTAAATTTTTACATTTTTCGATAGAAAAATGTCTCCGGCAAAGCCGAATTTTGTCATGCAATGCTGGCTCGCTATCGCTCGCCAGGAATAAATCGACACCTGGATGGGAATAAACTTCTTAAAACAGTAGGCTGTATGAGGCCGAATGGATACAAGCCAGATAAAGAGAGAAAAGGAGAAAAAAAAACAGGTCACCCCCCTTAAGCTTTCCTCCAAGTCTGAATCTCCAATCAACGTTATTCTTCTCTCAATATTAAATCTCCTAAGGGGAGATTTTGTTTTCTAAACTCCCCTTTCTCCCATGCCTAGCCCCAATAGCTTTAAGATTATAAAACGTTCGAATAATTGTTTTTAAGACATATCGCCCCATTTCTTTGTTCATATTAAGATCCTTCGTTCCATTTAGGTGTCGATTTTTTCCTGGTGACCAACAGCGAGTCTTGTCATTTTGGAGGAACGGCCTTCGGCCGAGATATTTGTCCTACCAAAAAGATGTACAAATTACTCTCGAGTAGGGGTTCATTTTTTTTTTTTTTTTGTAAGTTTAATGGGGGGTCTTGGCAGCAAACTATCTCACACATAGCAAGGAAATACCCCTCAAGATTTATTTCGACCAAGACTAACATAACACGTTTTTTTTAGCTACGTAACGCACCAAAGGTTTCTCAGTGTGTGCGTGAATTAATAAGATGGCAGCAGTATCAGGCGGGTGTACACTAACAGACAAGCCAAGTGTAAGTTCGGGCACGAATATTTTAAGTTTTTGACATTTCACAGATTCAGCCACTTTGAGATTAGTTGGAGTTAAAGCTGACATTCTCTAGGTTCCAAGACACAAATAGTCAGGGTACGAGTTTCAGGGGACGTAGGCTACTTGTTTAATTATTTATGTATTATTAGTTTTTCGTTTCCTCCCTACATCTCCATCAAGCTTTAAATATGATACCCTTAAGACCCATTTTCGAGACCAATTTGTGCATTTTTCGGTAGAAAAATGCCTCGGCCAAGGGCCAATTCCATTAAACTGCATGCTCACTATCACTCACCAAGAAAACATCGACACCTACCGTAAATGTCTCAAAAGGTCTTAATTTTGACACATAAATGAGGTGAAAATCCTTAAAATGGATAAACTAACGGGTCGATCGTATTAAAATCTCAAAACAAATAGGGATAAACATGAGGGAGAATGGAGTCGAGAAAAAAAATACCTCTCCTAAAGCTATCCCCTTTAATACAAAGACATTACCTTAAAATTGGTGTCAGACGAAGGTATGTATCCCTTATTAGGCTCAGATAAGAGTCACTCTATTTGATTCAAAATATATTAACGTAAGTATATTTATTCAACTAAAATCAGTGCATTTCCACAAAGCCCACCGAAACACCAATAAAATACCCTCATTGCTCCCTGATTAAATAGCACTGTATGAATATTAAATAGCACTGTATGAATATTAAATAGCACTGTATGAATATTAAATAGCACTGTATGAATATTCCCATATTCAAAATAGGCGACTGGGGGACAATGCCTAGTGAGTTCATTGCTCAATAGGTGGCGTTCTGAGAGTGAGGGTTCGAGTCTAAAAGGTGAGACAGTGAAGCACTGGGGCGAGGCAGCTTCAGACATGAGGCTGCTTCGAACCGTGGATGGGCAACCAGGCCCCGTACATTCTACAAAAGCAAGATAGCGGGGGGGGGGGGGGGGGCTGGTTGCATCTCAACGTGCTTCACATGTCTCACTCCCTAGACTGGAACGAGAACTCACAAGCTTCACCGTTGCATGTACGGTTGAAGGTATAGGCTCTCAGCCTATACCCTAGAGTGAGTAGTTGGAATATAGAAAACAAAAAATCCAATCATAACATATCATAACTTAAACTATCCAATTCTAACCTATCCTATCATAAATACACCTATCCTATCCTTATCCTATACTAATCTAGGTAATCCTAATTTAAACTGTCCTATCCAATCATAAACTATCCTATCTCATCCTACAGTATCCTATCCCATCCTATATTATCCTAACCAATCATATCTTCTTCTATCCTGAACCAACGATTCCTATCCTATCCTATGGACAGTAAAACATTGAATGACTGAATTACTGATAGATAGAGGATATGATGGATTGACAGAAATGGTGTATGCCGGACAAAATATAGATTAATTAACAGTTAAGGGGGAGGTAGTTTTTTTTTTCTAGACCCCCTCTCCTTCATGTTTAGCCCCAATAGTTATCAGATTTGTCAGACGTTCGGTCCATTAGCTTCCCGAGTTTGAGACATTTCGCCCAATTTATTTCTCAATATTAAGATATTTCGTGCCGTTTAGGTGTCGATTTGTTCCTGGCAAGCAATAGCTAGCCTGTAATTTTAGGAGGAACAGCCGAATTTTTCTACCGAAAAATTTCCAAACTTAACTTGATTTTTTTTTTTTTTTTTTTTAGCTTGATAGACGTCTAGCGAAACATCTAACTATATTGTTAAGTAAATAGACCAACAAATATTCACTACCCCCGTTAAACAACTAGCTAACCAGCAAATACTCCCCCTCCCCCTGGGTTCCCAAGTGCGCCTTTTGCCCTCTTGATGATTGCCTAGGTCACCTGCAATGGACAACCGGCCGGCCTGCAATATTGCCTCCTGTTGCATGCCCTTCTACGGGAGGAGTCTGGTCTTCACGGTTTTTATAATGGCCGCCATGATGCATCCTATATATGAAGATATACTCATTTACGTGATAAATATCTAACAGGTTTACCTCATAACTTTCCAGAAAAGTGCTGGCGACAAATTATATTATATAATGGTATATATATATATATATATATATATATATATATATATATACAGTATATACTGTATAATTTATACAGTATATATATATATATATATATATATATATATATATATATATATATATATATATTGGTTTAATTTCATTGTTCACCAAAACGCAAACATGATTTACATGATTATGTACAGTACATACAGGGCATCTTTGTAATCAATGCTTTATACATATACTTATATGTATAATGGAAAAAAACAATGGGACAGCGTAGAGATGGAATGACCGATATCATTTATCATTGATTAACCTTTTGTCTACGTGAGGCTTTAGTTGAGAGAAATAATAGTGTCTATACTCAATTGTATTCATTTGGTGATAAGCTTAGTCATTTAGCAGCTAATTTCTCGACAACTAATGGACAAAATAGAAAATATTGTCTCTGCATCATAATATTGCCAATATTTCATAATCAACAACATATTTGTCTATAAAAACGTTGTTCTAGACGAGTAATTAAGGTGGGAAGAAGCCAATTTCTGGTCAGCTTAAATACAAAATTGAGTTCAGTACTTGCCATTATAGATGACGTATGTTCTGAAATAGTTGTTCGACGAGATAGATTAAAAACATTGGAATAATAGACGTCTCTCCTAATCTGACTAAAATCGTCTAATATCATCGAGAAGAAGAATATAGCACATAATCCGTACTGAAATCGTTAATTTTATCTAATGTAGTGTAATCTATATTAGGTATCCTATTTCAAATCATATTAATGAACAGACATAAATTAAAGTAAACAAATATCTAACCGATGTGTGTGTGTGTGTGTGTGTGTGTGTGTGTGTGTGTGTGTGTGTGTGTGTGTCATAAATCTGCTCCCGATAGACCTTCCGAGTATTGATCAGTAACTTGGGAAAATATAAAGAATGTTTAAACTAATTTGTTATGCAATTAACCACTTCACCAACATTACGTAAATGCCATCATATGCTGGTTTCCATTAGACAATTTCTTGCAGTTTGTAATCTACCTATGCGACTCAAATGAGTAAATACGATCTCAATAAACCTTCTTTGCAATATAGGTCCTTCTTAACCTGTATAAAATCATCTAATGTTAGCAAGAATCTAAGATACAAAGGCGTCATTGTGCTGAAGGGGTTAAGCTCAACTTGACTGCCTGATTAAGTGGGTGACCGTTATTTGTTCTCTCCTTTTCTCTCTTTATCTGGCTTGTATCCATTCGGCCCCATTAAGCCTACTGTCTTAAGACGTTTATCCCCATCCAGGTGTCGATTTCTTCCTGGCGAACGATAGCAAGCCAGCATTATATGGAGAAATCTGGCTTCGCCGGAGACAATTTTCTATCGAAAAATGTACAAATTTAGCCTGCTGTCAAAAACATTCTAAAAAAAAGCTGGCTCGCTACCGCTTGCCAGGAAAAAATTGACACCTGGATGGGGATAAACGTCTTAAAACAGTGGGGTGAATGGAGCCGAAAGGATACAACCCAGAGAGAGAGAGAGATAGAGAAAAAAAAACCGAGGTAGGATCCCTTAACAAAAACATATAATGGTAATGTACGGAATCTACTATACTTTTGTTTTATATACAGCACGGGATCTGCCTTGTATGGGCCGATCGGCTTTTTGCAGACTCCCATTTTCTTATGTTCTTATGTTCAGAATTCAGTTACCCATTGAGTGACTAACCCAATTCGTGACCTAAATGGCACGAAAGGTCTTAAAATTGCCAAACTAATGGGGCGAACGTTTTAAGATTTCAATACTAACTGGACTAAGCATGAGGGAAAAGGGGGTCCAGAAAATACATACCTTTACAGACAAAAACAAAGCATCCACATTCAAGATTGGTTCGTCATAGTTCAGGAGTATTTTTGTATATAGGGGATATGGTTGTTTTTCTGGCCCCTCTTCACCGACATGTTTAGTCCCATTAGTTTTCAAATTTTAAGACATTTCACCCCCTTTATTTGACAGTTTTAAGACCTTTCGTGCCATTTACGTGTCGATTTTGTTTCGTGGTGAGCGATAGCAAGCCTGTAATTTAGGGGGAACATTTTTCTATCTAGAAGGGGGATCTTTGGGATTTTTGTTTTTAAGCTTGATGGAAGTCTAGGGAGGAAACTAAGAATTAATTATTAGATAAATATATCAACCAAATAAAGAAACCCTACCGACTAAAGCAAATATATGACTATCATGGCCGCTACTGTAAATAAAGAAGGTTATCAAAATTCTCCCAATCGATCTCTCCCGCGTTTCGGCAGCCGGGACTCGCAATATGTGTCTCCCGCTATACAGTATATTTTTCTTCCGTCATTAGTTTTGATTGCGTTCGCTAATGAGTACAGAAAGAAGGGATAATTAGTCTGTAAGTTAAGGACAAGGTAGTCGCTTTTTCTGGACTCCCTTCTCCCTCATGTTTAGCATATTTGTTTTGTGTTATTGTTACACGTTCTTTCCGTTTGTTTGGCGATTTTGAGACCTTTCCCTTTATTTGTTGTCAATATTAAGACCTATCATGCCATTTTGCATGACAGTGTGGTAATCCCGACACTGACTTACGGAAGCAAAGCATGGACGTTTGACAAGAGACTCAGACCAAGAGTGAGATGGGTGGAAATGAGTTACTTGAGAAGTGCGTGCGGAGTTACATGGAGGGATAGAAAGACGAATGAGGAAGTAAGAAGGTGGTGTGGTGTGGAAGTAGATGTGCTTGAAAGTGTGAAAAGGAACACTTTGAGATGGTTAGGCCATATGGAACGTATGGGAAGCAAGAGAATGACTAAGAAGGTGAGAATGAGAGCGAGGTGGAAGAACAGAGAGGGAGAGGTAAATCGAAAGAGAGGTGGAAGGATGGAGTGAGGAAGTATATGGATGAAGGCGGTGCTGGTTGGGATGAGGAGCGTCGACTGACTGGGGACAGAGGTGTATGAGGACGGCTCTTTCGTGGCCACCCCTTCGGGGTCACGGCGTCAGGCAATAGATAGATAGATAAATACATTTTGGTGTCGACTTTTTCCTGGTCAGCGATAGCGAACCTGTAATTTCAGAAGGAACCGGTCTTCGACCGGGAAATTTACAAATTTATCTTGAAATGGGGTCTAAGGGGTGTTTTTTTAAGTTTGATGGAGGTCTAGCGAGGAAACTCAAAAATATATTAATACATAAATATATAGACCCAAAAATAAGCACTACCCCTTTAATGAAGTACAGTGGGTGTGTTTATTGAAGGGGTAACAAAGGGGGGGGGGGGCGGGGTAAACCTTGTGTTGGCAATATAATAATTAGGGGCGACTATGATCATTAATTGGTAGTTATTGTGCAATATACGTAAACATAAGTATTTTATGACTGGATGCATTCACTGTGTGTGTATATCTATTGTTCTGTCTATCTAGCTATCTGTGTGTCTCTCTCTCTCTCTCTCTATATATATATATATATATATATATATATATATATATATATATATATATATATATATAGGTATATATATATATGTATATATATATATTGTATATACTGTATATTATATATAATGTAGTTACTTATATCTTGATATACACATATTTTGTGTATGTATTTACTTAGTCCAATAGTCTAATCTTTATGATATTCTTCATGAAGAGACTAGAATATGTAACCCTTAATTACCTCTTTTAACTAAGGGAGGGGTGGAACAAACCGGCTATTTATTACGAAACCTATTTACTAATTGTCTTCCTACACACCAGAAATGTCCGCTTGATTGTTCTAGTCCTTTTCCAGCCTCGAGGGGTTAGAGATCGGGGTGTCTGGACTCCTCACCGGCATAGTCTTATAATCTCAAAACTAGTGGGGCTAAAAATTAGGGAGAAGGGGTCCAGAAAAACGGTCTGCCTACCCTCAAGCTTCACAAAGTCGTCTAAATATAGCTATAATATAATACAAAAGACGTCGCCGATACAGAAGGGGCTAAACAGATGTTGTTTGCGTTTACTTTCTTTGATCAGTCGATATGGATAAAACAACCTCATTTTCTGTTCTGCCTTGTCCAATAGAAAATGTGTGTGCTTCCTCGAACTACTTTAGATGATAAGTGCTTTAATTAATTTGATTTCATATAATTAGTCGCAGAAATTACAAAAATTAGCAAGGGCCTTTGAAGTGACGCGGTCTGCATCGAGGATATGAGGGCTAATTTATCATTCAAAGTGTAGCCACAAGCTTTAGATAAATGTCACGAAAGGTCTTAATATTGATACAAAAAATGAGCCTAAAGCTCTTAAAATCGCCAAACTAAATCAGGCCTGAGTATGAATAAAGATATAAATATGGTTAAGGCGGACGTTGTCAGGCAATACAGTAAAGAGTCAAGAATACTTCAGAGATTATCAAGGGAGACGTTCAATAACTTCTAATATCAGTGAATTTTTGTATGACTTGATGATAGTGTGTAATGTTATTGGGATGCTTCTTTAACATATATATAGAGACTCTGACATACAGAGACAAATTAACTCGAAGTACTAATGCCAAATTCGCGAATGTATTTCCCAGGTCCATCAGGGAGATCAAGGTCGTGTTTGATCTTCTTGTTGCATCGGTTAATGTATCCTTCATATATGGCTCCTACAGCCCCTTCTTCGCTACTTGGACTCCTCCTTTTATGATGAGCTCGTTGAATTCGAGCACTTGTTCCCAGAGGAATCCTTTTGCATCTCTGAGTGGTGGCTTGTCATTACCTTCTTCTGCATCAGTCGACTCTCTGTCTACCTCTACCTCCCTAGCAGGAGTGCTGGGGCATTCTTCCGGTTCAGATGTCGGTGATTCTGGGGCAGTTCTTCTTCCATTTTCTCCTCCGTCTCCTCTACCTCCCCATCAGGGAAGGTAGGTGAGCTGGGGCTTTCCTCAGGTGTTGGTGGTGTGATGGGATGTTCAGTTTGTGCTGTAGCTTCTGCCGTGCTGTTACGGTTGAGCGGCTTGGGCAGGTCAAGTCGTAGTGGAGGGCGACTCTCTGGTGTTCGTAGAGCTTGAGTTGGTATAAGCTCTAGGGGCCAGACACATTTTTTGGGTTGGAGTATTGGGATGTGGATCGAGAGAAGGTTGTTAGCCTTCAGGAGGGCTCGTATGTATTCCCTAAAGAGATTTTGGTCCCCACCAGCGAGTTCCATGGCCGTTGTAACTACGATCTGAATTACTTCTGATCTGTCACAGGATGACTGGCCATAGCCTGTTGGTGGGTATTCAAACATTATCTTTTTTTCCTCCTTTTTCCTCGCCCAGGTGTGTCTAGGTGTCGCCATCTAGTGTGTCAGAAGCGAAGCACCCATCATCTCGAAGCTTCATCGATAATCTCGGGGCCTCATAAGAGTTACAGGCTACTGAACAGCCTACAGTCCAAAGGTTAAGATAAAAAAAAAAAAAAAACAGCTCCATTAGATCCGGTGATGTGGTCTGATTCCTCCCCTTATTTCCCCATTATGGTCTTGAAAAGTACCCTCTCACCAAGTGTGTTGTGGGTTTGAGGAGGAGATTCAGCTCTTGTGGACGAAAATGTTGGCTCCATTATCATTTCTGGTAATGAAGCCGTATCCCCTTTTCACATTGTACCCCTTTACCTTCCCAGGAATTGTGGTAGAAGTTGTTGAGGGCATGTTGGCAGTGGTAGTGAAGAGGGAGAGGTGTGGGGTAAGGTACGCTGCCAGCTATGTGACAGGTGGCGTCAAGGGCTGTGATTGGCTGTACCTCTTTGTGTGAGAGAGAACGGGGTGGCAGGGAGTATAGAAAATTGGTTTGGAGGAGGCACTATGTTAGAAGCCTGGTGTATAGCTATTGGTTGGTCGATGCTGAAGCTGGTGTTGTCCGGGTGTTGTGGCTGGTGTAGTACTTTTGGGGATTTCTCATCTCTCCTCCTTATTTACTCTGCATAACAATTAAGACGATTGTGATTATGGTATTAGTGGTGATGATGGTGCTGGTTGTATTGGTGGTAAAATGATGCAAAGTATTGTTATATATATATATATATATATATATATATATATATATATACAAATATGCTGTATATATATATATATATACTCCCCGGTTATATTAGATTCTCTTCCCGGCTTCCAAACTTCAAGGCCCTTACTCTCCTTCAGTCCTCTTCATGTTCCATCTCCCTTGGTGCTATGACTCCCAGCCCTCCAGACCTAGCCACTGCATTACGCATCCATATTTATTCCATCCCCCCCCCCCCCTTCTCTCTCTCTCTCTCTCTCTCTCTCTCTCTCTCTCTCTCTCTCTCTCTCTCTCTCTCTCTCTCTCTCTCTCTCTCTCTCTCTCTCTCTCTCTCTCTCTCTCTCTCTCTCTCTCTCTCTCTCGTGCGCATTGTAATTTTTTATATTGTGCCTATTTCACTACGCTATGTGTGTGGGTGTCAGCATGTGTGTGGGCATGGGAGTGGGTCTGGGTGTTGGTTTGAATATGTGTGTGGATATTTGTGGATGTGGACGTGTGAGTGGGCCTGATTGCTGGTATGGGTGTGTATGTATATGTGAGTGTTTGTGGATTTGTGAGTGGTTCTGGGTGCTGGCGTGGATATGTATGTGTGAGTTGGTGTTCGTGGGAGGGGATGTGTTAGTGTGTGTGTGTTTGTTTTTGTTGTTTTTTTTGTGGGGGGGGGGTGCATATGTGTGTGGGTGTTGATATGGATGTGAGTGATTATGTGTGTATGAGCGTATTTTGTAAGCGTGTGTGTTGGTCTACGAGTTTGTAAGTGTATGTGTAAAAGAAGAGAGAGAGAGATTATGTGTGTGTGTGTGTCTTACCCCATACTGTTTGCATTATTCATTTTGCTTTCACTTCCTGTTTCACATCTCTCTCTCTCTCTCTCTCTCTCTCTCTCTCTCTCTCTCTCTCTCTCTCTCTCTCTCTCTCTCTCTCTCTCTCCTGACGTCTCGCTAGTCTGTTCTAAAGAGTTTATCGAATGACCAAACATAAATTGTATTTTTTCCTCAATTTCCTGAGGTCCTGTGATGTAATTCAAGGGCAAATTGAGTGTGCATTTGATTGTGTGTGTGTGTGTGTGTGTGTATGTATGTGTGTGTGTGTGTGTGTGTGCGTTTGTGTGTGTGTGTTTCGGGATTTACACAAAAATAAGGTGTCTTCATTATTTGCATTTGAACATATAACAAAGTGTAACACTCCAAATATGTAAATAATTTGTGTTTGATTATTTTGTGAATATGGTCGATAAGTAGCCTACAATTGTTCTGTTTTCGGTGTTTTGTATTATTGTTGCATGTACTGTATTGAGATAGAGAGAGAGAGAGAGAGAGAGAGAGAGAGAGAGAGAGAGTTGCATTATACCCTCTTCAAAATTCGTCATTCCACATTTCCTCCAAGGTGAAGGAGGTTATAATTATGAAGACACTGGGCTAATATTGTCCTGTTGATATTCTGGGTGGCCCTTGTCAGTAGGATTGTTTAAGGAGAGAGAGAGAGAGAGAGAGAGAGAGAGAGAGAGAGAGAGAGAGAGCGTGAGCGAGAGAAAGAAAACATAGAAATAGAAAGAGAGAGAGAGAGAGCGAGAGAGAGGTTTGTTTACTGTACATATCAGTTACTTCTTATTTATATGTACTTATTATGTACATGTTACACTTCTTCAAATGTCAAAGAAGATACAAACGTTTCATACATCAAGCTCTATGTGTTTGTGTGCTTTACTACTTTTCTTTAGAACGTTTGTCATAGTTTCCGTGCTGTCAAAGAGAATATTATAGCAGTGTGGTTGCTGAGGGAGTGGTCGTTTGTGAACACGTGAGTGAAGGGAAGTTCAAGGAGATGATCATAAGGGGGGAATGGTTCACATTTTGGTCGATTTGGTTTTCATTTATTAATTATTGTTTCTAGTTTCCTCCCTAGAACTCCATCAAACTCAAAAAAATATCCATTTGATCCCCCTTCTGGAATAATGTGTACATTTTTCGGTAGAAAAATGTCCCGGCCGAAGGTCGGTTCTTCCAATATTACAGGCACTCTATCATTCGCCATGAAAAAAATCGACATCTAAATAGCACGAAAGGTCTTAATATTGATAAGGAAATGGGGCGGAAGGTCCTACAATCGACAAACTAATGGGGCGAAAATCTTAAAATCTGAACACTAATGGGGCTAAACATGAGGGAGAAGGGGGATATAGAAGAACGATCCATCTTCCCTTAAGGTAGATCGAGTGAGAGGTGGAAGGATGGAGTTAAGAAGTATATGCGTGAAAGCGGTGCTGGCTGGGAGGAGGGACGTTGACTGACTGAGGAGAGAGTTGCATGGGGGCATTTCGTTCGTGGCCACCCCTTCGGAGATCATGGCATCCGACAATAGATGTATAGATTATTTGCTTTGTTTTTTGTTATTTCTTTTTTGAGCCCCCTTCTTCATGTTTAGCCCCATTAGGTTTCACATGTCTTTGTCAATATTAACAGTGAAGGGAAGTGCAAGGGAATGATACGAAGGAATACAAAGGAGTACAAACTGCAACAGACCTATTGGATATCTAAACTACTAATCTACTGACAACGAGGTAGAGAATAGCATAGCAAGGAAGAAGGCTCCTCCCCACCCACCACTCCCTCCAGCCGGCATGAAAACAGTTGGGAAAATGACATGGAATTTCGGATAGGACACGGAGAAAAAGAAGTTGATTTATAACCTAGGCTAACTCTATTACTACAATTCTGCAAAGCAACAGATTTATGAATGTCAATATACATTAAGGTATGCGTTATCACTTCTGGATGCGTTATTTCGAAAGAAACTGTGTTAAGGGGATATGGGCGTATTTATTTGATCATGTATGTTTCTTTTTATTATTATATTAGTTTCCTTCCTAGACCTCCATCAAGCTTTAAAAACAAAATATCCATTAGACCCCCCTTCTAGAGTAATATGTACATTTTTACAGGCTGACTATCGTTCGCCAGGAACAAAAATCGACACCTAAAGAGCACGAAAGGTCTTAATATTGATAAACAAATGGGTCGAAAGGTCTTACAATCGACAAACTAATGAGCCGAACATCATAAAATGTGATAACTAATGGGGCTAAACACGAGGAAGAAGGGGGACCATAAAAACGGCCCATCTCCCCTTAATTAGGTAACAGTGAAGGGAAGTACTTGTGTATGAGTCTATCCACTTTATCAATGTTGGTCGTTTATACAGTATATATTTTAATATACGGAACTGTGTGATTGGATCTAAACTTGGTAGCACCAATACAAAGCGGCCAAACTCTTAGTCTACTTGCCATTAATTATGACAAGATTGATGAAGTTTCAAGTATTAAGAAAGAAGTAGATTAAAAAAGACTAGAGATAGAATATGAGAACAAATATATCAAACAAATACACAAATAATCAATGGTAAAAACAATTAGTTATATATATATGTTAGTAAAGCCAGGTAATAAATTTTCTTTAATACATACGAGGTTGAAAGAAATGGCAATTTCTGCGTTGGAAATTTTATTATTCAAAGTTTCCAGGTCTCTGATGAGTTTTCGCTGGGTGGCAGGAAGTAGATGAAGGAGATGAGCAAAATTCATGGTGGTACAGGGTTACATAAATGTACATGATGATACAGGATATACGACGCGTTTCACTGGACAACCAGCATTATCAAGTAAGGAAGGAATGATATAAAAGGTTGTTGTTGTTGTTGTTGTAGATTTGTAACCTCAAGGAGGTTACATGGAGCTATGCCATTTTGGGAGCCCACCTGTGTGGTCCTAAGACCGCTTCATGATAGCATGTCATCAAAATTGTCTGCATCAATTTCTTCCTCGTTGCTGTCGTAATAGATGTTCGCATTTTCTCTGACGAATTCTTTAAGCATTCGTATTTCTTCCGCCTCCTGTTTCTTCTTCTCCTCCTCTGCTTTCTTGATGATCTCTGCTCTCTTCTTCTGACTTTCTTCCCATTTATTCTTGCGTTCAGCTTCCATTTTACGGGATTCTTCTGTCTCAGCAGCTGGTACTGGTTTCGGGGTTGGTGTTTTCTTTTTGGCTGCAGCTGCGGTGGTCCTATTCAGGGTTTTCTCGAGTTGCAGTCTATTCCTGGGGGTCTCCTTTTGATAGATCTTTTCTTTGTTCTGGGGTCGGCTGGTTTTTGGGGCTTCTGTTAGGACCTCACTGGTGAGGGCCTCGACTTCTTCAGGTGATGGTAGGTTGTTGTCCTCAACGTCGAGCATCATACACAGTCTTTTGGTAAAGTTAATGAGGAATTTAGCAAGCTGTGGTTGTGAAAAGGTGAAGTCATCCTCAGCTTCAGGTTCGGGAGGTGGTGGTCTCCTTTCGTCGCTCTTCTGCTTCCTCATTCTTTCCTTTGGTGGCTGTGGTGTTGTCTTTGGGGGCTCCGTCGTCTTCCTTCCTGCAGTCGGGAGCCTCTTCTTCCTTGCTGGACATCTTGGATTCCATACGTGGTGCCCCTGGCTGCAGTTGGGGCACTTAGCTGTGGTCTCCTCCTTTGCCTTTAGTTTGACAATGCAGTCTCTGGTGTCATGGCGGTTGCTGCACACGCCACACCTGAGTACCCCTTTACAGGCATACTGCAGGTGTCCGAAGTGCTGGCACTTGAAGCAACGGATGGGTTCAGCAGCATAAGGGCGCAGCTTGAAGCTGCCCCTTCTGGTCTTGAGTCTGGCAGGTAGTTCTCCACGGATGTTGATGAGCACCTGCCTTGTCTCAGCTCCTCCCCTCACCTTGCAGCGTTCAGCCTTTTCAACTGCAGGATTCTTGAGGATTGGAGCGAGGTCGAACTCAAGAGGGTAATGCATGAGCACCCCCCTTGTCATCTTCAGGGCTGGATCAAGGATCTGCAGAGGGGTGAAATCTTCTGCCTCCTTCTTCAGGATTTCTTCAGACTCGGCATCTTCAGCGGTTAGTACCATTTCCCCTTTCAGATTAGGCCTCACGACAATCTTCAGGGTTGGGTGCTTTTCTTCAAGGTGGTTAACAGCATGGTATGTTGTCTTAAAGGAGTCTGAGGACACAATCTTTGCTTTGAAGGCCCTCTTCTTCTTCTTTGACATCACTTCTTCCCATGGTGCTTCTTCAGGAGTTTGTGAAGCAGTCTGAGTTTGCAGATTTTCGCTGCAAAATTCGCCAGTAGACCTCAATCTCTGCCTTGGGGGGGAGAGATCAGGGCTTCCCCTGTCTCTCTTTCTGCCAATGGATTCTGCCATCATGAGGGCGCTTCTAAGGGCGCACCATTCATGAAGGTGTGGGTGATGTGCAGGACTGCTGGAGAGAGAGTTGTGTGCTCCCCTTCGCTGAGTGGCTGGTATAAAAGGTAAACAGGAAGGGTATATATAGAGGGTGGAGGATCAGAGGAGGCGGAAAACAGGGGGCAAAAGTCTGCTATTGGTGGAAGCGTAACCTAGGAGAGAGAAAGGGGTTAACCGCTTCACGCATGCGCACTGGATGCGGGATGGTGGTCAGTAGGTGGGGTCGAAGCTGATTGGCTGCGTGTCGAGGGGCGTGGCCTAAGTTGTGTGGCGCCTGCAGAAGACGAAGCTGAAGGAGGTAGCGCGGGGGGCTGCGTCAAGGGCACCGGGGGGCGAGGAGGGGTGTTAGGTCCTGTAGGGTAGTGCCTTTCGGCAGAAGGAAGGATCTGAAGGTCCAGAGTTTGGTTGTTGATGTTGGGATGTAAGGCTTGGATATATAAAGCTTCGAGTATAGGTAATCTCCTTGGGTCACTTTCTTTATCGAGTATGGTGGTGTGTTTCTCTAACTCGTTGCGTGTGAGGTGAGGGTGGTTAGGGGTGAGATAGTGGTCTTTGATGGCTCCAGCCTGAAGGTGAAGAGTTAACCGACGTGAAAGACGAGTCTGCGTCATACCAATATAGGAATGAGGTCCACAGTCCTCATAATTACAGGTATGTTGGTAAATGACGTGATCGTCGGTCATCGGGCTCTTTATCTTGGTGGAGGCTGGTTTGTTGCGGAGAACGAGGTTGGAGGTCTTGGGGGATTTGTAACCTTTGAAAAATCTAACAATGGACAACTCCCCTTCCTCGACATCCTCGTAGCTCTGAACGACCATGGGTTCAAAACCACCGTCTACATTAAACCTACTAACACAGGACAATGCCTCAACGGCGATAGTGAATGCCCCCGCCGTTATCTTCTATCCTCCATCTCCGCCTATGTTAGGAGAGCCCTCACGCACTGCTCTACCTGGGCCGACACCCACCAGGAACTAGAAAGACTATCCCAAGTTTTAGTAAATAACGGATACTCCAACTCCGACATCTCCAGCACCATCAACCACCATCTTGAAAAATGGTACACCCAAGCCCTCCCAACATTGACCCCCCCCCCAATGAAATTAAGATCTTCTACCCCTGAACACAAAAATGACGAGGCCGTCTTAAAAGAAATAATCTCCAAGCATGTCCACCCAACCAACCCGGAAAACAAAATCAAATTAATAATTTATTACAAATCCCCCAAGACCTCCAACCTCGTTCTCCGCAACAAACCAGCCTCCACCAAGATAAAGAGCCCGATGACCGACGATCACGTCATTTACCAACATACCTGTAATTATGAGGACTGTGGACCTCATTCCTATATTGGTATGACGCAGACTCGTCTTTCACGTCGGTTAACTCTTCACCTTCAGGCTGGAGCCATCAAAGACCACTATCTCACCCCTAACCACCCTCACCTCACACGCAACGAGTTAGAGAAACACACCACCATACTCGATAAAGAAAGTGACCCAAGGAGATTACCTATACTCGAAGCTTTATATATCCAAGCCTTACATCCCAACATCAACAACCAAACTCTGGACCTTCAGATCCTTCCTTCTGCCAAAAGGCACTACCCTACAGGACCTAACACCCCTCCTCGCCCCCCGGTGCCCTTGACGCAGCCCCCCGCGCTACCTCCTTCAGCTTCGTCTTCTGCAGGCGCCACACAACTTAGGCCACGCCCCTCGACACGCAGCCAATCAGCTTCGACCCCACCTACTGACCACCATCCCGCATCCAGTGCGCATGCGTGAAGCGGTTAACCCCTTTCTCTCTCCTAGGTTACGCTTCCACCAATAGCAGACTTTTGCCCCCTGTTTTCCGCCTCCTCTGATCCTCCACCCTCTATATATACCCTTCCTGTTTACCTTTTATATCATTCCTTCCTTACTTGATAATGCTGGTTGTCCAGTGAAACGCGTCGTATATCCTGTATCATCATGTACATTTATGTAACCCTGTACCACCATGAATTTTGCTCATCTCCTTCATCTACTTCCTGCCACCCAGCGAAAACTCATCAGAGACATGGAAACTTTGAATAATAAAATTTCCAACGCAGAAATTGCCATTTCTTTCAACCTCGTATGTATTAAAGAAAAAAAAAATATATATATATATATATATATATATGTGTGTGTATATACTGTATATATCTCTTTATTTGTAAGATTTGAGAAAACCCGATTATATTAAAATAATAATCATAAATAATGATAATGATATGTCAATAATAGATAAGAAGAACTACTACTACTACTACTACTACTACTACGGTACTAGCAGTAGTTATAGTAATAATAGTAATGATAATAATAATACGAATATCATAATAATAATAATAATAATAATAATAATAATAAAACTAATGATAATAACACAAATAATAATACCAAGTATAATAATAATCATAGCAAAATATATAAAAAACCGAGTATGTGGTCTCTGGTGGGTGCACATCCCACAAACACAATTTCCTCTTTATCTGATAGACTAGAGGAAAGCCGATTATATGATGTGATGGGAAAGCCGGTCACCTCTGAAAGAACGCTAAAATATATGTCGTATTTCCTTTGGGTTTACTATATTATAAGGAATAAAAACACATCGTATTGTTTTCTGGCCAATATTTCAGGAAATTTACTAGGGGTGTTCGTTATTTGATGGCTATGTGGTCGAAAATAACGTAACAAAAGAATACACAAATAATCTCATATGGATAATCAACACCTCCTGATGAACCTAACAGGCACATTAATTAAGCAAATTACATACACTCTTTATAATAAGGACAAATACCCTTTACCGACTTATCTATCCCTATACAAATTACTTTACATTAAACCATATCAAAACAGATTTATATAAATACATATATTGGTCAAGTCTCTGGCTGTCTCTGTTTACACCTTGCCCTGAAATAATTAATAATATCTCGTATAAACTGAAACATCGAGAGAAAAATATATTCTCGGTATTGTGAGGAATTTATGGAAGTGAATTAAGTGGCAATTTCTACATATTTCACTATTACGGAATTCAAAAGAAAAACATGTTTTTATGTCGCAAGAGAAATGTAGGTAAACAGTCTAGAAACACACTCATGTGACTATGCAAAGCGTGTGATGTGTATATATATATATATATATATATATATATATATATATATATATATATATATGCAATATGTATATACCGGTATATATATATATATATATATATATATATATATATATATATATATATATATATATATATACATAAACATCATATATAAACAGATCAAAATATAGATAGATATGCAAAGAAGGCCATGATGAAGGCAATCACGAACGACTTTTATGTTTGGAAGCAAGGAGAAGGATAGAATGGGAGAGAGAAGAGAAGAAAGCCAGATAAGATGAAGAAGGCATTTAACGAAGAGAGAGAGAGAGAGAGAAGAAGAAAAAAGTGTTTGTGAGTGTGTGTGTGTGTGTGTGTGCATGATAATGGTTGTGTGTGTGTGCGCGTGTGTGTGAAAGTGAGAGTGGTTTTGTGTGTGTGCGGCTGTGGGTGAGTCTATTTTACAATAAATGTCATGTTATCTATCGCTTGCCTATTTTATTCAGCTGAGGAAAGACTACTCGCGGATGAATATATAAGAAGTCTTGATACATAACTAATTCCTAACAACACGTCCCCGGATAATCATAAACACTTACGGCGCCTTATCTCCCTCTGATCGTCGGATCCCAAATTCCAACATCGTAATTCTAGCACCATTAATACTCAAAAACAATTAAGGGGGGATAGGCGTATATATTTGCTTATATATATATATATATATATATATATATATATATATATATATATATATATTGTATATATTAGTTTCTTCCCTAGATCTCTATCAAACTTCTATAAAAAAAGACCCCCCTTCAAGATAAATTTAAACATTTATTTGATAGAAAAATGTCCCGGCTGATGGCCGGTTATCACTAAGCTATAAGCTCGGTATTGCTCGCCCAAAAAAATACGACACCTGAATGAGGTGAATCGTCTTATTATCGCCAAACTAATCTTAAATCTTAAATCTCCAAAGTAATGGAGATAAACAGGGAAGGTCCAAAAAGATATCATTCGGACCAAATCGGGTTAATCCTAGTCAAACTTGGGAGATTGTAGACCCTAATCGAGCAGGGCAATACCCAGGGGAGGTCTCATATAGACATGTGATATGGAGGTGCTGGAATTCCTGTCTCATTAGTCTGGCTTCCCTCACTGTTTCTGTTTGTGTCTCACCTACGCAGAGTAATCCAGCTAGCTCCCACAAACACCTCCTCGTCCTATTCATTTCACTACACTAAACAAGCACACCACACTTCTTTCCCATACACACACACAAACGCAAAGAACTAAAGTAGCAACAATCACTCAACTTTGGGGGAGACACTTGTTGCACACATATTTGCCTTTTGTCTCCTGCATGCACATAGAGACAAATATAAAACAATAAAATAAGGAGAAGAAGGCGTCATCGTACACTGAGAAGGTTAAGGGGACATGGATAGTTTTCTGGTCCCCTTTCTCCCTCATGTTAAGCCTCATTTGTTTTGAAATTATATGACGTTCGGCCCATTTGTTTGGCGATTTTAACACCCTTCTCCTCATGTCGTTGTCAATTCTCAGACCTTTCGTGCCATGTGGTGTCGATTTTATCCTGGTGAGTGATAGCGACCTTTAATTTTAGGAGGAACCGGTCTTTGCCCGGGACATTTTCCTGCCGAAAAATGTATACATTTATCTTGAAGGAGGGTCTAGGGGGGGGGGGGGTTCTAAGCATGATGAAGGTCTAGCGATAAAACTAAGAAATAAGGGAATATATTAATTAATAGACCAATAAAAGCGAGGAAACTAAGAAATAAAGGAATCAATGAAATAATAGACCCAAAAAACGGCTCATCTCCCGTTCATCAATCCCACTGACAAGAGCCACCCAGAATATCGTCAACAGGACAATATTAACCCAGTGTCTGCATACAACCTCCTTCACCTTGGAGGGTAATGTGGGTTGATGAGTTTGGAGGGGGTACTATAATGCAACTCTTGACATTAATTCTCTCTCTCTCTCTCTCTCTCTCTCTCTCTCTCTCTCTCTCTCTCTCTCTCTCTCTCTCTCTCTTCTCTCTCTTCTCTCTCTCTCTCTCTCTTCTCTCTTCTCTCTCTCTTCTCTCTCTCTCTCTCTCTCTCTCTCTCTCTCTCTCTCTCTCTCTCTCTCTCTCTCTCTCTCTCTCTCTCTCTCGATTTTATACACTTTAGATGGGATCCTGGCTAACTAAATAGTTGCTTGAGATAGTGAGTAGCTAATAATGTTTTGAAGTCCTTACGAGGCTGGCTAAAAACGTCTAATGGTAGCCTCAATATAAGGAGACATCATGTAGCCTTATAATTCACTGAGGACCTGCCTAAGCCGCATAAAATCGTCTAATGATGGCAAAAATAAATTGAAAAAAACGCTAAACTACTGATTGGGTTAAGCATACAACCCGTCATTAAAAAAAAAATCTATTGCTACCCAGAGTAAATTGAAAGAACACTGAAATACTGATTGGATTATGGGGGAGTTAGTCGTCTTTTTCAAACCCCCTATTCCCTCATGTTTAGCATATTAGTTTTGAGATTTTATGACGTTCGTTCCGTTAGTTTGGCGAGTTTGAGACCTACAGTATTGTCCCATTTTGTTTGAGTCAATATTAAGACCTTTCGTGGCATTTACAGTAAGTACCAACTTTTTCCTGGCGAGCAATAGAGAGCCTGTAATTTTAGCAGGAACCGGCCATCGGCCGGAAAATTCTTCTACCGAAAAATGTACAAATTTATCTTGAAAGTGGGTCTAAGGGGTATTTGTTTTAAAGATTGATGGAGGTCTAGCAAGGAAACTAAAAACATATAGTTAATGAATAAATGTAAAGACCCAAAAACAAGCACCACCCCCTAAAGAAGACAACCCCTCCTCGTGAACTTTTAGAGCCTTTGATGTCCCGAGGAAGTAAACCGCTTCCGGGCCTTAAAACTCGAGAAAGGGGGAGGGCCCGGGGGGGGGGGGACTAGGGGGGGGGGGGGTGGGGGGGTCGAACTGGTTGGTGCCAAAGTCGGTAATAAAGCCGCTCGGTCGTAAAGTCGTTCTCCGGATAATGTCGCTTTTATTTGTGTCGTCGGAGGGGGGGGAGCAGAGATATTCCTTGAGCGTTTAATTGGCGGGGATGGGCGTATTTATTGGCTCATTTATGTATTTGTTTAATTATTTGTTTTCAGTTTCTTCCCTAGACCTCCATCAAGCTTAAAAAAAACATCCGTCAAAACCCTCTTTCAAGATATATTTGTAAATTTTTCGATACAAAAATGTCCCGGCCGATGGCCGGTTCTTCATATATTACAAGCTCGCTATCGCTCGCCATGAAGAAATCGACACCTAAATGACACGAACACTCTTAATATTGACAAAGAAATGGGGCGAAGGATCTTAGAGTCTTATTCTTAAAAACCCATACCTTCCTTTAACTTTCCTTTCCCTTCCAAGGAATTTTCTTTCCCTTCGGTATTCTTCAAGAATTCCTTGGAAGGAATTTTTTTCGGAAGTGTTGGTAGCTCTGTTCCACAGGCGAAGCTAGGCGCGTACCAGTTGGTATGCCTGAACTCCCTGAAGCTTGTCAAACAAACGTTTCCAAGGGTTGACTTGCATTATTGTTGCCCAAAACATGATTTAGACCACAAATATTGTCTTCAAAGCATATTATGTTGACTTGCACAAACACAAGAATGAATTGTCAACATGATATTAATAAATACCGGATCCTAGCTCTAAATCGCGCATGTACACCAACAAGCCATATTTTGTTGTAGTATTTAGACCTAGCCTATAGGCTAGGCTATTATCCAAGAATATAATTACATATAAACTGATATGATAAGAAACAGGGATGGAGATAAATTAGATTAGCCGAATGTAGTGCGAATTAGTGTACCGTATATCAAGCATGAGAACTTTTCAATTACAAGGTCAAGTCTTCCATTCGACCAAAACTTAACAACTAGGCTATAGGAATCGCACAATAACCCACTATTGAGAAGTATTTACCTTCAAAGTTCAATACACATTATAGCCTGACATATTCTGGTGTGCTGAGTTCAAATACTAACTTGAACTTCTGTAGGCCTAGCCTATATATTATATAGGCCTAGGCTAGATTTGTTTTCTATTCAGCGAACAAAAAATAAAAGATAGGCTATATTTGATCTGGCCCAATTTGGTAAAAATTGCAATTCATGGCCCATAGTAGATTTACTATGCTATTGAAACTAGTTTTTTTCAATGTTTATATTTAGGCTACCGATATTTATTTATTAATTATCTAATTTGACCGTTTTTTATTTTTATACATTATTTTGGGCAAGAATGTAGTTACCGGGTGTACCGGCAGTACCACCCACCTTGTTTACACTATGCGGATGCCTTTGGATATAAAAATACATTAGCCTAACCTAACCTAACCTAACCTAACCTAGTATTCATGCAGTAATGACAGGGGGCAAATAGCAGAAAATATAGCGTCGAAATGGATGGGAACGTAAGTGCGAGCGCACAATATGACATCCTTCCCTATTTTGGTAAGGGTTGTGTTAGCGGGCGTACCACCTGCTTTGTTTCCATATTAGTACACTCACAGTTAAATTCACGTCTAATTTGACTGCTGTTATTTGCCCCTGGTAATATACTGTATATGATGATGACAATGTCATGGGGGGTGAGGGGACATAGCACCCCTCAAACCATTATTGTATCCCACGGCCAGGTGTTGGGTAAATTGTTTTGCCGTGGGATACAATAATGGTTTGAGGGGGCTCACCCCCCATCATCCCCATGACTTGTTGTCATTATCATACATATTACCAGCGGGGGCAAATAACAGCAATGAAATTAGACGCGAATGTAACTGCGAGCGTGCGACTGTAAACAAAGTGGACAGTACGCCCGCTAACACAACCCTTACCATTATTTGTTATTTGCCCTTCTGCAAACAATATATACTGTATATTGATGACAATAATTCCTGGGAAGGTGAGGCCCCCCTCAACCTAAGAAGCGGACATAATAGAAGTGAACTTAACGGTCATGGCCCAGAGCGTGCAAATCGACGCGGAAGGTTGCTTGGATAATACTGAACCTTTAAATAAGATTCTTCCAATTTTTAAATTGTTTTTGTTCTTGGGTAATCTGAATAAAAGATGAATCACCAATAGTTATGATTTAGGCATCAATGAGTAGGTTATTCATCATATTAGCTATCCATTAGTATAGTTTTGAAGATTGGGTGATATTCTTATGTTCTTTACTATCCCCTCAAAGGCTAGGCTATCATATAGTTTGGCAAAGGCTAGGTTATCATTTAGTTAGGCAAATATCTTTGTAAGGCCTCGCCCAATTTCTTACCGATTACTCACATACACCAGTGGCTTGCACTATTTGTTTCACTAACTGGCCTTCCTTGTGCAGCCCAATATAATGTGCAATTAGATCCGGTGTCACGTTCTTTCGCTGACCCGTACACACTAAAAACTGACGGGGACTTGTCCATCACTGCCATACTGATCATAATAATGACTGATACCGATCCACCCACCACAGCTGCTGGAAGCACTGATGTTCCAACACTGTATGTACTGTATGTAATAATACCATAATTATTCCTAACCTTCAAGACTAGAGAATACTAAGGATGTAAAGTAAATTCAGACAGAAAATCCACAAATTTTATTTGAAACAGTGTGCGGGGGACTCTGGTGACTAGTGGGGTTTTCCTTACAAACATTGAGTAGGCTATATTTGACTATTATTGCTTTGCTGTTTCAGTCCTTTCAATGCATTAATATTGTGCACAGTGTGACTACATTTTGACACATGTTAATGTAATAAGTTTGAAAATTCAGGTTTTGAGGCTTGCCAGGGATCAAGAACAATCCCAAGTTTTCAACAAAATCTCATACCATACTGTATACAGCCCAAAATAAGTAGCCACATTTTTTCAATAGCAATTTTGGGCTCTAATCTTATACATTTTCTTTTAGCCTACCAGACTTTTAGCTACTACCAATGTTAGTAAGTTAGCCTATACACTCGGCATAATCAAACGCTGTATATTAGCATAGCCTAGGCCTATCTTAGGTTCTCAGGTTAAGTTATATTGTTTGGATATTTAAAGAAAGTAGAGGGATTAGGCTAGGATATACTGTAATGAAAAATTAGGGTAGCCTATAATTGTACTCACAACCAATAGTATTGAATAGGCTAGTGTTTACAAATATGTTTTTCAAGGGATTTTGTTTTGATTAGGCTAATATGATGACAATATTCAAGCAGACACTGCGGCAATATTAGCACGCTCTATGCGTCAGATTTTGCCACTTTTTTTCTGAAATCATCCCTCGGCGAGTGGTTATTTGCCTCTGCTGGCATTATATATGAATATGATGATGACAATTATGTCCAGGGGGGGGGGGGTTTGAACACCAAACACTGTCAAATTAAAAATAAACACAGAGAGCGTGCAAACTGCTGCTGTAGTCTCCTTGAACTGTAGTTAAGATACCCGGTAGCTACCGAATAATCTAAAAACACGCTCCCTGATAGTGTACAAGGCTATGAAAATCAGGGAAAATATTATAGTGAAAAGGTAACTCGGACTTTCTATAACATAAAGTAATAAAGGTAAGGATGTAGTATTCGAGGAATTTAGAGCTTATCGCCTGCCTTGTTTACACTACTCGCACGCTCGCGATCACGTTTCCGTCTATATTGACTGCCGTGGGATACAACATTAGGTTGAGGGCCCCCCTCACTCCCCCATGACTTATTGTCATCATCATATATAGGCATTTTGCCAGCAGGGGGCAAATTACTTTAAAAAAAAACAGTCAAAAGTCGTGAATCGTGAAGGATGTATCCGGGTGTACGGTCGTCATGTTTACCTAGGTAGTGCGCGTGGCTACGTTCCCGTCTATTTTAACGGTTATTTTCCCCCTGCTGGCAATATAATATATGATGATAACAACATGTAATGGGGGGGGGGGTTGAGGACTCCGTCAACCTATTATTGAATCCTGCGGCAGTCAAAATAGACTGGAACATGATCGCGAGCGTTCACTGCTGCCGCCGTTCCGCGTAGTGTAAACCAAGGCAGGCGCCATATAGTATGTCCAAATACTACATCCTTCCTGGGCGGGTGCCCAACCCTGAAAGGGGTTGAAATAGGGGAGCTATCCCCCCGCCAAAGGCGGCTTTCTAGGGCCTTTCCTAGCTGATGCTGAGAGGATTGGGTTCTAGTCGTGTGGTGATGGGCTGGTCTATCAGAGTGAGAGCTGAGCAATCTCTGCCATACCCATAGCTTACTCTGACTGTTCCTTAACTTATATATTTTCTAGATCTCAAGTGACGGCGTCTCTTCCGTGGATTGACCTCCCAATCTACCAAGATTGGAAGCCAAAGCATCACATTTTTCCCTTGTCCCTCAACTTTCTCCTCATAATTGCTGGGGGCACAGGGCCCTGGGTGGGGCTGTGGTTTCCCAGGCGTTTCCGCACCCTCCTCAGCTTCCCGCCATGGAGTGGCTTCGGTCACCCAGGCTTTATTGTGGTCGGCGGGGAGGGTTCTGTGGGGGCGCTCGGTTATGGCCTTGGAATTGCTCGGGGCCTTGGGGCTGTTCGGCCAGGCAGCTTGGGGAACAACAACAACAACAACAACAACAACTACATCCTTCCCATAGGCCTAATAAATTCACAACATTTTAAAATCCAGATAGCCTATCTGAGGTGAGCCACTTCTGACAAAATCTAACAAATGTTGGCTTGAACATTATGATCGGCTAGCCTAGAGGGACAGAGACTAGCCTAGGTTAGTTTATTCAGTGGGGATGTAGCCTAAGAACAAAAAATTAGGCCTACAATCCTGTATGAGTCATGAAATTCATAAGAAAAATAGATTAGCCTGGGCTAGGCTAGCTTACATGATGATGTAGCCTACTGTAGGCTAAGCCTAGGCCTAGCCGCCTAGCCTAACCCAATATGTGGTACTGGTAAGGTAGGCTAAATTAGTATATAAGATGATTGACCACTATTACTGTTAGCCCACAAATTTATATTAATATTACAGTATATGCCTAGCTATTTTTAGTTATGTAAAGTATGGTATTACTGGGAATTGTTGATAGCGTATCTCTGGCAAGCCTCAAAACCTGGTAATGTTGACACTTATTGCATTAACACGTGCCAAAATATATTCACACCGTGCACAAAATTGATGCTTTGAAAGGGCTACATCAGTAAACCAATGAAAATCAATAATAATCAAAATATGTATAAGATGAGGAATAGGCTATCAGCTGGCAGCCCGAATCGTCCGCACGCGAATTCACGCAGAGCCTCCGAGATCAGTGGTCTTCTAAAACTTATAATAACATTACTTTATTTTCAATATAATTTTCAATATCGTGCATTATATCATGTTAATAAAATTACATAGTGGTCAAATCCAATATTTAGTCACACTGACTCCAATTATATAAGAATGTTATGAACAAAATGACGAAAGGAAAACTGAAGACCTGCCTAGTGAGAGTCCTTCAAATTCCAATATTTTCCCCTGTTTAAGGGAAAGATTTTCCCTTCCCAAGGGAAAGGAAAGTGAAGGATTTTTTAAGAATACCAAATCGAAAGAAAATTCCTTCCTTTCATTTTCGAAGGGAAAGAATTGTTTAAGAATACGACTCTTAAGATCGCCAAACTAATGGGCTGAACGTCATAAAATCTGAATGAAAATCAATGGGGCTAAACATGAGGAAGAAGGGGGACCAGAAAAACAACCCATCTCCCCTTAATTGGCGGGGTGGATCGGCTCTTAGTTGGTTGATGGTTGAAGTTGGGATTTAAGGGGAGATGGGTAATTTTTCTGGTCCCCTTTCTTCCTCATGTTTAGCCCCGCTAGTTTGTAGATTTTAAGACATTCGCCCCATTAGTTTGTCGATGTTAAAACCTTTCGTCCCATTTATATATCAATATCAAGACCTTTCGTACAATTTAGGTATCGTTTATTTACTGGCGAGCGATAGCGAGCCTGTAATTTTCAGAGAAACCGGTCTTCGGCCGAGACATTCTTCTATCGAAAAATGTACAGATTTATCTTGAAAGGGGGTCTAGGGAATGGTTTATTAAGCTTGATGCAGGTCTAGCGAGAAAACTAAAAGATAAATGAGTATATACAAATAGACCCAAAAAAACGACCCATGTTCCCTAAATGGTAGGCTACTTTCGGGGATTTTTTTTATATTTTTTATGTCAGCTTTATTCCTAAGTGAGTGTGTTTGTTCTTGTGCCAGATTTCCCTTGATCTTTTAATTGGCGGGTTGGATCGCCTCTTAGTTTATTGATGGCTAAAGTAACGATTTAATTGTTTTTTAGCTTGTTTTGTTATGTTTGTCTTTCATTTCTGAGTGAGTGTGTTTGTTCTTGTGCCAGATTGTCGCTTATCTTTTAATTGTCGGGCTGGATGAATGGCTTTAGTGACAATGTATTCGTATCTTGGATTTGTTTGTTTTTTGTGTTAAGATCTATCTATCTATCTATTGCAGGACGCCGTGATCCCCGAAGGGTTGGCCACGAACGAACCGCCCCCATGCACCTCTGTCCCCATTCAGTTGACGCACCTCCTCCCATCCAGCACCGCTTTCACGCATATACTTCTTAACTCCATCCATCCACCTCTCTCTCGGTTTACCTATCCCTCTTTGTCCTTCCCCTTCACTCTTGTACACTCTCTTAAGGGGCCCTCACACAGTCAGGAGTGCGAGCTAGTGGGAGTCTAACAGGAGTCACTAGGAGTCGCTAGAGTCACTAGGAGTCATTAATTTTCACCGGGAGCGAGTGGGAGTCTAACAGGAGTCGCAATGAGTCGCTAGAGTTACTAGGAGTTATCGATTTTCACCGCGAATAGGCCCGCGAGTCCCAAGTTTCCCCTACTACTAGTGACTCTAGCTCGCACTCCTGACTGTGTGAGGGCCCCTTTAGTCATGCTCTCGCTTCCCATACATTCCACATGGCCGAACCATCTCAAGGTGTTTCTTTTCACACTTTCCAGCACATCTACATCCGCACCACCACGCTCTCGTACTTCGTCCTTCGTCTGTCTATCCTTCCATGTAACTTCGCATGCACTTCTCAAGGAACTCATTTCCACCCCTCTCATTCTAGGTTTATGTCTCTCCAACAACGTCCATGTTTCACTTCGGTACGTCAATGTCGGGATTACCACACTATCATGCAAGGACTTCTTTACTTCCATGATGACCACCCTATTTATTATTACTGCTTTCAAGAATATTTCATAGCAAGGTCGGTCTTATGTGATCTGTGCCCCAGAAAAGGTTATTTTCTCTCGCTTAAGGCTATCCATAGTACAGTTGGCTACAGTACATGATTAGATGAATATCCAGTATACGATAAATGGATATTAATTGTAGTCTGCCTATTTGCCTTGATGGTGTAATGGTAAGAGAGTGTAAGTTCTGTATGTGATATCCTGGGTTCGAATCCTTGGAGAATCACATACTTTAATTAGTTTAATTTGGGGTGTTATTTGTGTTAAGTACGATGTTAAATATTGTTTATCTGTCAGCTTGATTCCTAAGTGTGTGTGCTTGTTTTTGTGTTAGATTATCCTTGATCATTTAATTGTCGGGTTTGCTCTTGGTTTGTTGATGGCTGAAGTGGTGATTTAAGGGGAGATGGGCCGTTATTCTGGTTCACCTTCTTCCTCGTCTTTAGCCCCATTAGTTTTCAGATTTTATGACATTCAGCTCATTAGTTTGTCGATTGTAAGACCTTTCGCCCAATTTCTTTGTCAATATGAAGACCTTTCGTTGCTATTTAGGTGTCGATTTTTTTTCTGCCTGTAATTTGGGAAGAATGGGCCTTCGGCCGGAACATTATTCTGACGAAAAATGTACAAATTAATCTAGAAACTAGCTAGGGGGATCTAGTCGATGTTTTCTTTAAGTGTGATGGAGGTCTAGGGAGGAAATTAAACAAATTATAAAAAATATATATAAATTATCAAATAAAAACGACCCATCTCTCCTTAATCGTATGTTAGCTAGTTTCTGTTGTTGTTGTTGTTGTTGTTGTTGTTGTTGTTGCTTTTTCATTTCAAAGTGCCTGAATTTGTTCTTGTGTCAGATTATCCTTGATCGTTTAATTGTCGGGATGGATGGCCTCTCTGCAGTTGGTTCATGGCGCTAGTGGTGATTAAATCGGACTGTGGATTTATTTTGTTTATCTGTCAGCTATATTCCTAAGTGCGTGTATTTGTTCTTGCGCCGGATTTTTGTTTATCCTTTAAGGGGGTAGTGCTTGGTTTTTGGCCGATGTATCTATTTACTGATTTAATTTTGAGTTTCCTCGCTAGACATCCATCAAGCTTAAATAAAACACTCCCTAGACCCCCATTCAAGATATATTTGTACATTTTTCGGTAGAAAATTTTCCCGGCCGAAGGCCGGTTCCTTCTAAAATTACAGGATCGCTATCGCTCGCCATGTACAAATTGACACCTAAATAGCACGAAAGGTCTTAATATTGACAAAGAAATGGAGCGAAAGGTATCAAAATCGCCAAACTAACGGAACGAACGTCTTAAAACCTCAAAAGTAATAGGCTAAACATGAGGGAGAAGGGGGTCCATAAAAAGCGAGTACTACCCCTTAATTGTCGGGTTAGATAGCCTCTTAGCTTGTTGATGGCTGAAGTGGTTATTTAATCGTAGTTTAGCTTGGATTTTGTTATTATGCTTATCCTATTTAAGAACGTGTATTTGTTCTTGTTCCAGATAATCCTTGATCTTGTAACTACCGCGTACACACGCGCATTAACCCCTTCTGTACCAACGACGTCCTTTTAACTTCATTCTGGCTACTGTTACACGATTTTATGCAGCTTAAAGAGGGCCTCCAGCCATTATCAGGCTTCGAACTATCTCACTTAACCTTTTTTACTACCACAGATCCTTCTCAAACTGCACAAAATCGTCTCTAAATATAGCTAGCATAAAATTGAAAAGATCGACGTCGCCGGTACAGCAGGGGTTAAACTTGTTATGAAGCATGTTCCAAACATTGCGTCGAACATGTGTGCATACATGCTCGAAGTATCTCGTTTGAACGTGCAAACCCGTAAACTTGTTCCGAGACATGCTATGTTCACTGGTGTGGACGTTTCTTGCCGGGAACAAGTTAGGGAATAACCACTTGACAAGAAGTAAACGTAGTGAGTGGATGTGTACGGCTCGGCGCGTTGGTATGGAATGAACAATTGAACTAGTATTGGGTTTTAAATAATGCTTATCGCTCTCATTCCATAATCTGGGATCTCACTAACCCTGATTATAACTATTGAAATATGAAGTATGTTGTTGGAAGGAGATAAATGAGGACAGAATAGAAGTTATGAAGAAGGTAGACTCTTACTGGTCAGTTTAGAAGGGAAGTGTAGAACATGAAGGATAAATTGGGATTAGGAACCGAGGAGATATTGGTTTGCCTTCAAGAGCCAAACCCTCCTGCTGCACAAAGTTAAACTGCGCTCAACATAAAAGGCTGGAATGGAGGTGAGTAAAGTGGCATACGCAGTTAACTTTTATTTTACGTAATGTATTATGTACACTCACTCATAAAAGAAGGGTACCCCCTGAATGAGAGATCTAATGTCTCGCATTATTTAGTTGTGGTAACACTGGTCCTTAACCATCGACCTTAACCATCTTTTGTGCTAATAAAGAATAATAAAGGTACAAAAATAATACTTGCGTTAATATACAGACCTCCAGCTCAATCAGTGCAAACTGACCGAGAAATTTACGAACAAATTGCAGATGTAAGTAACTCACAAGATACCGTAATTTTTGGCGACTTTAATTTACCTGTGACCAAGTGGGGCGATACTCTTACTTCACACTCCGGACATGACTTGTATACGAACTTGCAAGAGAGTTCGCTTTATCAATTTGTTCGAACGCCGACCCGTGGTAATAACGTTCTTGACATTGTACTTGCAACAAAAGAAGAATTGATAGAGAATTTGAATGTTGGTGATGAATTCAGTAACAGCGACCATCGTACGATAACTTTCACTTTAAAGTTTACTAGTAACGAACCAAATAGTAGCATCGAAAAGTCCCTAATTTCAAGAAAGCAAACTTCCATAAACTTAGAGCTATGTTTAAAGAAACTGACTGGAGCTTTTTAATTAACAATAACGACATAAATACATCTTGGAAGTTATTCGAAACCACATACCTAAAAGCAGTGCAAGACTGCATACCATCGAAAATACGGCGTCCAGGCCATAATAATAAGCCCAAATGGTGGAATAAAGATATTTCAAACTGCCTGCTTGCTAAAAAATTTGCTAATGATAGATTAAAATCCTCACAAAATGACGAAGAACGGGTGAAATTTGTAGAGCTACGACGCAAAGCCAAAAAGTTAATTAAGCAAAGTAAAAAAAAACTTAGAGTTACATATTGCGAATCAAAGTAAAACAAACCCGAAAGAATTCTATAGTTATATCAGAAAGAAAAAGTAGTTACTTCAACTGTTGGACCGTTAGTCGATGAAAATGGAGAATACACCAAAGACGAAGTACAAATGAGTAATGCCCTCAATACCTTCTTTGCATCAGTTTTTACAACAGAAGACCTCAGTGATATCCCTACACCATCGCCGATTCAGATTGATAATTCAGATGTTCTAAGCAATATCACCGTTACAGAGAGAGAAGTATTGAATTGTTTAGATAATTTATACTCAAGGTAAATAAAACGCCTGGACCTGATACAATCTCGCCTAGAGTTCTAAAGGAAGCGAAGGATGAGCTCTCCAAACCACTGACATTACTATTCAATAAATCCTTGCAGTCTGGAACTATGCCTGATCAGTGGAAGCTAGCCAACATAACACCGATATTAAAAAAAGGCAGCAAATCCCTACCCAGTAACTATCGTCCAATTAGCTTAACCTCAGTTGTATGTAAAATGCTAGAAACGGTCATACGAGACAGACTCGTAAATCACTTAGAGGAAAATAACATACTTAAAGATACTCAACACGGCTTTCGTAAAAAACGTTCCTGTTTAACAAACCTCTTAGACTTCTTCCACGATATCCTCAACCTCTACGATGAGAGTAAAGCTATAGATATTATATACCTTGATTTTCAAAAGGCCTTTGACAAAGTTCCCCACAAAGTTTACTGCTAAAACTAAAAGCGCATGGAATACAAGACGGTGTGTTGAAATGGATAGAAAATTGGCTCAGCAACAGAAAGCAAAGGGTAGTCATAAACGGTAAGGCATCTAAAGGGACCAATGTAAGTAGCGGGGTACCCCAGGGATCGGTACTAGGACCAATTATCTTTCTAATTTACATCAATGACATAGATGAGGGTCTCACCTGTACAATCTCAAAATTTGCTGACGATACAAAAATTGCAAATAGCGTACTCTCAAAAGAACAAGTTGACGATATGCAACACAATCTAGATAAATTGTCATGTTGGGCCCAAATTTGGCAAATGAGTTTCAATGCGGATAAATGTAAAGTACTACATGTCGGATACCTAAATGAGAAAGCAAACTATTCGATGAATGGCACTCAGCTTAAGAATGTAAACAGAGAAACCGATCTGGGAGTAACAATATCGAGTAACCTAAAACCGAGTCAACAATGTTCAGAAGTTGTTAAGAAGGCAAACAAAATAATTGGCTTTATAGGCAGGTCATTTGAGCATAAATCCAAAGAAGTTATCCTAACCCTTTACAATTCCTTAGTCCGCCCTCTTCTGGAATACTGCGTTCAATCCTGGTGCCCTTATTACCAAAAAGATATAAACAAGCTAGAACGAGTTCAACGTAGAGTTACCAAAATGATACCTAGCCTAAAGAACAAACCATACGAAGAGCGTCTTAGAGAATTAAATCTATTTCCTTTAACCCAGCGCAGATTAAGAGGTGACTTAATTCAAGTGTTCAAAATCATCAAAGGCATCGACAATATGAACTCTAGTAAGTACTTCACTATCGACCAATCTAATTACACGCGGGGAAACGGTTGCAAAATTATTGGTAAATCTTTTAACACGCACGAATCTAAGAATTTCTTCTTCAAACGAGTTGTCAACTTGTGGAATGGGCTTCCCCGAAACGTTATAGACTGCATCACCGTTGATTCATTTAAACTCCGCCTAGACAAATATCTCTCATCAAACCCGCGACTGACTGCGTTTGTAAATGAATAACTTTATTTTATCCCCCCTCAGTTACTAACCCATCTGTCCTCTACTAACTTCCTAATCCTGCCACGGACATTAGTTCCAGGGCAGTAATTCCCTTTCCAATGTTCCCTTACCCACTCTGAACCACTGTTTGGACACTTGATCCTCAGTGTTTTGGAGGACAAGCAACCTAGAAGGGTCACTAGATCTGTTGTTGCTTGATTTCCTTTGTACTCCTTTGTACGTCACGTAAAGGAACGGTGACTGGATTGTTGAAGGGTCCGAAGGGAGTAGGGAGCTGATGTGAACGAAGCAATGCTTCACTTCATATTGAAAATAGTTTATTTCCCCCATCCCCCCCCCTCTCTCTCTCTCTCTCTCTCTCTCTCTCTCTCTCTCTCTCGAAAATTAGTAGCACATAATATTTCTCAATTTCATTTTTTACCATGAATTTCCCTGTAGTAATATTCTCATTAAGCTAGGGACCCCGCTATAATCCATGCCGGCCCCATCAATGGTCGGACGGCTAGTGGTGGGTGTTGAGGAGAGCCTTTCTGCTGTGCTTGTCTTTAACGTCCACTTTGATTAGCAAAATCCCATTTTAGAAGTTAAGTACGTTACTGTCTTTTGGTAGGGACTCTGCAAGGGCTTCGGGGCAGTCTGTTTATCGATATATAAACCTTTATATATGTTATTTCATATAATATATGTATATATGACCTATCTACATCTATCCTATTTTATTATATCTATCTATCCTATATACAATACACTAAATTACAATTCAGCTCTCATAAGTATAAAACTAGTACATCCCACTTCCAATCCTACATAATACTTTCCAATAATACATATTATGCATGTGTTTATCCCAATATCTTTGGAGCAAATGCGAATCTTCAGATGGACGTCTTATGTTAGATCACTTCAAAAAAATCCCTACATAAACTAGGCAATTGATTCGTCCTTTCAGAGGTCTGTGAATTCTTGTAGTGGACGAGTCAGTTAACTTTAATCTATTAAATTAGCTTCATTTGTATTATCATGGAATATTACTCCACCTTCTGTGAGTGGGTGTTTGTGAATAGTGTGGCCATTTAAGGGAGAGAGCGAGAGATTTGAGAGACGATAGATTAGATAATTAAACAAAACAATTTTCTAATACGATAGTTAGTGCCTACCCCCGAGGTGCGTCTCGTTCATTTTATCAGCTCCCGCCAGCTACATCCCTCCCACAAATCCAAAGTTCAGGGCCCGTGGTTTCACCACAAGTGGAACATAGCTGTTGAGGCATTAGAGATGATGAGAATCCTCGCTCAGGGCGGGGGGGAATACCCTTCTTTTATGAGTTGGAATATACGACAGCTTCAACTCGTTCAATCTGGGGATATGTAGTGGATGTGGGAGGGGCCATGTATAATATGTGATCGTGTGTAGCAGAGTTTATGGGAGGTTTGGAGTGAACCCGAAATAAACATTTGAGCTCCGGGTAAAGACATCGATGGCAGAGAGTTATCCTGATCAGGATACTTCTCTTCAAACCTGTCCGAATTTATAATTATATAGACTTCGATGTTTAGTTCAATGGAAGGACAGGTTAAAATACGTTTGTAGTATATACCTAAGTGTACTTTAAATCACGTGGTAAGTTAATCTATCCTGAACGTTTACCAATATTAAAATTACGTTTGTAGCTATTGATAGTCCTAAGTGACATTAAATGTACGTTTGTAGTGTATATACCTACTTGTTACATTTCTTAAATACGTTTGTAGTATATACCTAAGTACATTAAATACGTTTGTAGTATATACCTAAGTACATTAAATACGTTTGTAGTATATACCTAAGTACATTAAATTAAGTTCAACACTTTACCATCTAAACAAGCCAAATAGCTATGTATTTCTGCTAGTCCAGCTAGGGAGAAATTGGCAGATGTTTGTTCACCGTAAAACCCTGATTCCGTCACGAGCAAATCATGACATTTACGGTGACAGCAAACTATCCCTCCGCCCCTCTCTCTCTCTCTCTCTCTCTTCCTCTCTCTCTGGCTCTCTCTCTCTCTCTTCCTTCTTCGCCTCTTGCTCGCTCTCCTCTCTCCGTTTTGATCCGCTATCTCTCTCTCTTCTCTATCTCTCTCTCTCTTTCTCTCAGTATAAGTTTGTTTTTTTCGTCTCCGCTAAAGCTAATATATTTACCATGCATGACGGGTTATAACTC
>CM064487.1:21487384-21559884 GCA_032716605.1 Paralithodes platypus
TTCAAGTGTTCAAATCATCATCAAAGGCATCGACAATATGTGAACTCTAGTAATTGTGTACATTACTATCGCACAATCTAATTACCCGACGGGGGGAAGGGAGGTGAAACCGGTTGCAAATTATTAGTGAGTGTAAATACTTTTCAAATCACAAGAATCTAAGAATTTCTTCTTCAATTCGAGTTGTCAATCTTGTGGAATGGGACTTCCCCGTAACGTTATAGACTGCATCCCGTTGATTCATTTTAAACTCCGACCTAGAACAAAATTCTCGCATCAAACCCCAAGCCGACTGGGACTGGCGTTTGTTAAATTGAATAACTTACCTTGTTATCCCCCCCCCTAAGTTAATACCCAATCTGTCCCCTACTAACTTCCTAATCCTGCCAAGGACATTAGTTCCAGGGAAAGAATCTTCCCTTTCAAATGTTCCCTTACCCCACTCTAAACCACTGTTTTTGGACACTTGCTTTCATCCCCCCCCCCCCCCCCCCCAGTGTTTGGAGGACAAGCAACCTAGAAGGGTCACTATCTATTGTTGCTTGATTTTCCATTTGTACTCCTTTGTACTTTACTCTCTCGCTCTCTCTCTCTATCTGCTCTCTCCCTTATACTCTCTCGAAAAATTAGTATAGCAAAAATATTCTCCAATTTCATTTTTTACCATGAATTTCCCTGTAGTAATATTCTCATTAAGCTAGGGACCCCGCTATAATCCATGCCGGCCCAAGGTCGGAGGGAGTGGTGGGTGATGAGAGAGCCTTCTGCTTTGCTGTCTTTACCTTCCACTTTGTAGCAAATCCCATTTTAGAATTAAGTACGTACTGTCTTGTAGGGACTGCAAGGGCTGTGCAGTCTGTGTATCTATATAACTATATAGTTATTTCATATAAATATGTATATATGACTATCTACATCTATCTATTTATATATCTATCTATCTATATACATACACTAAATTCATTCAGCTCTCAAATAAACAGTACATCCCACTTCAATCCTACATAACTTTCAATAATATATATATTGCATTTTTTATCAATATCTTTGGAGCATGCGAATCTCAGATGGACGTCTTATGTTAGATCACTTAAAAAAATCCCTAAATAAACTAGGCAAGACGTCCTTTCAGAGGTCGTGAATTCTGTAGTGACGAGCAGTTAACTTTAATCTATAAAAGTCATTTGTATTCTCATGGAATATTACTCACCTCTGGAGTGGTTTTGGTGGGAACTAGATTTTGTGGCATTAAGCGTGAGAGAGACGAGAGATTTGAGTAGATAGATAGATAGATAATTAACAAAACAATTTTCAATACGAAGTGACGCATTGCTTCGTTCATATCAGCTCCAGCTACTCCCTCCCACAATCCACAGTTCAGGGCCCGTGTTACCACAAGAAAATAGCGTGAGGCATTAGAGATGATGAGATCTCGCTCAGGGGGGTACTACCCTTCTTTTATGAGTGAATATACAGTCAACTCGTTCAATCTGGGGATATGTAGTGGATGTGGGAGGGGCCATGTATAATATGTGATCGTGTGTAGCAGAGTTTATGGGAGGTTTGGAGTGAACCCGAAATAAACATTTGAGCTCCGGGTAAAGACATCGATGGAAGAGAGTTATCCTGATCAGGATACTTCTCTTCAAACCTGTCCGAATTTATAATTATATAGACTTCGATGTTTAGTTCAATGGAAGGACAGGTTAAAATACGTTTGTAGTATATACCTAAGTACATTAAATTAAGTTCAACATTTTACCATCTAAACAAGCCAAATAGCTATGTATTTCTGCTAGTCCAGCTAGGGAATTGTATATGTTTGTCACGTAACCTGACGTCACGAGCAAATCATGACATTTACGGTGACAGCAAACTATCCCTCCGCCTCTCTCTCTCTCTCTCTCTCTCTCTCTCTCTCTCTCTCTCTCTCTCTCTCTCTCTCTCTCTCTCTCTCTCTCTCTCTCTCTCTCCAGTATAAGTTTGTTTTTGGTCCCGCTCAAGCTAATATATAATGCATGACGGTATAACTCAGCCTTACACTCTCTATATACAACGACAGCAAAAAGCTATCGCGCTCACTCTCACTCACTCTGTCTCTTTTCCTCTCTCTCCTCTCTCTCTCTCCTCCATCTCCTCATCTATCTCCTCCTCTCCTCTCTCTCTCTCTCTCTCTCTCTCTCTCTCTCTCTCTCTCTCTCTCTCGTAGTAGTAGTAGTAGTAGTAGTAGTAGTAGTAGTAGTATTAGTAAGCTAAAAATATAATGCCTCTCTATAGCCCTACTCTTGGGTAGCGTTTTATATATTATTATTATTATTATTATTATTATTCAGGGCTCTAAATGTTTTTGACATTTGCAAGGATTTTATTATTGTTTGCCCGCTAAATATCGATAAAAATCATCTAAGACCCGCTTCAAGCTAAAGAAAAAAGATAATTGCCGATTCCTCTTAATTTACAGGCTCGCTATCGCTCGCCAGGAAAATATCGACATCTAAATGACACAAAGTCTTTATATTGACAAACAAATGGGGCGAAAGTTCTTGAAATCGCCAAACTAATGGGGCGAACGTCATAAAATCTGAAAACTATTATGTGGCTAAACATGAGGGAGAAGGGGGTCCAGAAAGAAAGACCCATCTCTCCTTACATTTTAGGTGATTCTCCCGATACACTGACATAATGAACAGGCGATTTATCCTTCACTTAAATAACGAGGCAGAGCAAACAGGCAGTAAAGTGACGGATATATGTATTTTAGTTTGTCCCTTAGGGTACCACGTACCTTACGTAGAGGAGGTGGTATACACTGAGAGAGCTCTGAGGAACATTGATTATTGTAGTAGCGATAGAATAGCGAGAGAGATGCAACATTGCGGTGAAGCGAGAGAGTTTGCTGAGAGTTGGTGAGTGGGCGGGAATTAATGATACGAACTGCCTTCCTTTCTACTTTGCCTAGGAGTGCCTTGTGAGAGGATCCTCCCCACACATGTGAACAATGCTCAATACAAGGACGCACTGTGCCCCTTTACAGAGCAAGAAGCTGCGCAGGGGTAAATAACCCCTTGAGGTGGCTGAGCACACCCAGCTTCTGGGAGGCTGCCTTAGCAAGACTGGTAATATGGTCCTTCCAAGTGAGAGCAGAAGAAAAAGAGACACCGAGAATATTGAGAGAAGATGGATTGATTTTTCTATTGTTGAAGAATAAGGGATAGTCCACTGGGAGTTCCGGACGGGTAAATAGATGGATAAATTGGGTTTTGGAAGCATTAAAGGCAACAAGGTTTTCTCTGTCCCAATTGGAAATAGTAGTTAAATCAGAAGATAAGTGTTCTATGGCCTCATTACGTTTGTCTTTGAGGGATTGCTGGCTGGGGCATTATGGAAAACTAATTGAGTAGTGCAAGGGTAGAGTCATCTGCGTATGAACGGATGGAACTGGAGGTACAGTTGAGCAGATCATTTATGAAAATTAGAAAGAGAATAGGAGATAGGACAGAGCCCTGAGGAACACCGGAGTTGATAGGATGAGGAAGTGAGCGATGGCCGTCCACAACCGCAGCTATGGAACGGCCGGAAAGGAAATTAGATGACAAAGGAACAGATGGAGGGATAGAAACCGAAGGAGGGTAGCTTAGAAATTAAAGATTTGTGGCAGACTCTATCGAAGGCCTTTGATATGTCTAGCACAATAGAAAGGTCTCACCGAAGTCCCAAAAGGAGGATGACCAAGAGTTAGTAAGATATGAAAAAAGATCACCAGTAGAGCGACCCATAAGGAAGCCATACTGGCGATCTGAGAGCAAATTATGAGAAGAGATATGCTTAAGAAATCTGGAAGCAAGAATAGTTTCAAAAACTTTAGAGATTCAAGAGATGAGAGCAATTGGACGATAGTTGGAGGGTTGAGAGCGGTCACCCTTCTTTGGGACAGGTTGAATGAGAGCAATCTTCCAGCATGAAGGGAAGACGTTGGAGGAGAGACAGAGACGAAAGAGTTTGCCTAGGCAGGGAGTCGGCACGGAAGCACAGTTTTTTAGTATAACAGGAGGAACACTGTCCGGACCGTACACCTTCTTAGTATTAAGCCCAGAGAGGGTAGAAAGTACATCTTTACAAGAGATTAGGATATTAGGCATAAGTAGGAGAGAGGGGGGTGGAGAGGGAGGAATAGCACCGGAATCATCCAAGGTTGAGTTTCTAGCGAAAGTTTGAGCGAAGAGTTCAGCTTTGTCAGAGGAAGAAGTAATGGTTGTGCCATCAGAGTGGAAAAGTGGAGGGAAAGACGAGGAAGAAAAATTGTTTGAGAGGTGTTTGGCTAGATGCCAGAAAGCTTGGGATGAGCTAGAGTTGAATAGTTCAGTGTATTTATTATTGATGACACCCTCCCGCACTCCCACATAGAGTATATAACCCCCTCCCACATAGAGTATATAAAAGCCTCCCACTTACATTACATAACCCTCTTCCACATACATTATATAATAACCTCCCACATACACTGTATAACACCCTTCCAGATGCAGTATACCCCCACACATTACATAATGTATGTAATGACAAGAAAATCTGTCTTAAACAACAACCACTAATCTCTGATTTTACATTAATTTGCATTCGTGTTTCAACTCTGGTGCCTAGCTAGTAAAAAAAAAAAAAAAAAAATTACCAAAGCTTTTAAGAGGAGATGGGTGGTTGTTGTTTCTGACCACCCTTCTCCCTCATGTTTAGTACACACTACATACCCCCCTCCCACATACACTACTTACCCCCCACCCACATCCACTACATAACCCCTCTCACTTATACTATATAACCCCCTCCCACATACACAACATTGCACCCTCCCACTCCCACATACACTACATACCCCCATCCCACATACAGTATATAACACCCTCTCATATACATTACATAATGTATGTAATGTATGTAATGACAATACAATATTTCCAGCAACAACACCCGCTAAACTCTGATTCTACATTAACTTTAATTCGTGTTTCAACTCTGACTGCCTAGCTAGTGAAAACATGAAAACAAAAATCCTTACTAGAACAAACAAAGCTTTTAAGAGGGGATGGTTGGTTGATGTTTCTAGCCACCCTTCTCCCTCATGTTTAGCACTACATACCACCCTCCCACATACACTACATACCCCCCTTCCACATACAGCATATAGCCTTCTTTATTGCTAGTCATCTCCCACTACGACCCTCCTATACTCTCCTACATAAGAAGTCTTGGCTAGACATCCCTCTAATATAATCCCCCTAGTGCATTTGTCTCTTATCCTCCCACAGCAAGCCATTTCCACTTGGTTTTCTTTCCTGCTTCTTTTGTTTCTCTTTTATTATATTGTCATTATTTATTTGTCTCTTACCCTCCCACATCCGACCGTTTTCACTTTGATTTATTTCTAGTTTCTTGTGTTTATGTTGTATTATATTTTATCATTATTTATTTGTCTGATACATAATGATATCTCTTACCCGCAAACATCCGGCAATTTTCATTTTGTTTTCTTTTTAGCTTCGTTTGCTTCTTTTGTATTTTATCTTAACATTATTTATTTTTCTAATGCATGTATATCTTACCCTCACACACCCGGCCTTTTTCACTTTGTTTTCTTTCTAGCTTATTTTGTTTTGTATATATAATATTTTATCATTATTTATTTATGTAATGCATTTGTCGCTTAGACGCTTACCCTACCACATTCGGCCTTTTTATCGGTCTTATTTTTCTAGCCCCCTTTTCTTTTTATATATACTGTATATATATATATATATATATATATATATATATATATATATATATATATAATATATATATTCCACTTTTATTTTTCTACATATGTATAAGTACCGGTATCCATGTTTATGCCCCGAGTGCATTGGTCTCTTGCCCCACTCAATTTGGTTATTTTCCCTGTGTTTTCCCGTCTTCTTTCCTTTCTTGTACCATCATGCATTATATATTGGCTTGGTCTGGATAAGCCAACACACTTACTTTGGAGAGTTACAAATATTTACAAGGAATAGTAGTTATTATCTTAGAGGCCTTGCGGTCCATTCTAAAGAGATACTCGAAGTGGAAGGTGAGAGATTAATTTAGTGCACTACTCATTACAGAGTGTCCAAAATACTATCTACTCTCTTCTTGAACTGCTTTACTAAAACACTTTTTACAACTTCTGAGGGAAGTTTATTCCAGGTAGAAGAAATCTTATGTGTTAAAATAAGTTCACAAGTACTAGTGCTGAACCTTTTCAATTCTAACTTCCATCCATGGTTGCATGTTGTATTCATTGAGGCTAAACATTTTGCTATGATCCATATTGTCAAACCCATTATGTATTTTAAAAACTTCAATGAGCTGACCTCAAAGTCTGCGTGTTTCCAAGGGAAAGAGATTAAGAGCTCTCAACCGGTCCTCATAGCTCAGGCTTCTAATCGATGGAATAACCTTTGTAACCCTAGTTTGTACGGTACTCTTTTCAATCACTCTATATCTCTCCTGAGTGCTAGAGACAAGAATTGACCAGCATACTCCAGGAGTGGTCATATCAGAGCGTTGTAAAGTATGAGGACTATTTCCTAATATCTATACTTAAAATGCCTCTTAGTATAGCCCAATAATTTATGAGCTTTCTTCTCTACTTCAATGCACTGCTTGGAAAATAAATTGTCACTGCTGATCAAAACACCCAAATCCTTTTCCATGTCAGTCACTTCCAGAGGCATTCCCAATAGCGAACAGCCTAACTTGGGGTTTGCTTGGCCGATATGCATCCCCTTGCACTTTTCCAAATATAGAGGCATCTGCCATGTATCCTACCATTCACCCAGTCCGTTGAGGTCCATCCTAAGATATTTAACCCCTGTGTGGTCCTTCCCAGTATTCCAAGCTTTATGTCATAATATGCAAACTTGGAGATCACACTCAACAGATCGATGTAATTGAAATGTATGATAAACAGAAGTGGGCCAAGGACAGATCCCTGTGCGACTCCAGAAGTGACTAGAGTCCACTCAGAAGAAACACTATTATTATCGCTCATTGTTGTCTACATGTTTGCCAACTTTCTATCCAATTTGTGACCTCTGTATTGATACTTAGTGCACTCACCTTGGCATTAGCCTGCTATGAGGCACCTTGTCAAAAGCTTTTTGAAATTACAAGTAAAGGATGTCTATGGCTCTCCTTTTGTCATACTCACTCAGCATGCCATGGAAAAATTCCAGCTAATTTGTAAGAATCTATAATTAAGCTGTGAATTTCCAGGTAGTCAACTATCTTGTTTACTAGTATCCCTTCTAAGAGTTTTACTATGATACACGTCAAGCTAATTGGCCAATAATTCTTGGGACACTCATTATCCCCTTTCTTAAAGAATCGGCCTTCGGCCCTTAAAATCTCGGCCTTTCTAAAAAACACGATTCCAATTATCACCAAGATCGTGTCCACACTTCTACCAAATCAATAATTTCTTTCAACATTCATATTCAAAATTCTACTCGATCTATTTTACGGAGATTTCTATCCCTATTACTCATTTGCTTTAGTTCAAATGTATTTATATTGACAATTTGATTTTGATGGTAGTTTACTACAATGGTGTAAAGTAATGTATATTGATTTCATACTAAGAAGTATATTTTATGTTAATAAATAAAAGATTTTCATAATTAATAATATAAAAACATCGTGAAGATAGATTTCTAAAACAGACTTTATATTATTGTATATATATATATATATCGATTTTACGTGTTGCTTCAATTTAAGAAGCGATTTATTCATCATATAGCCTTAACCCTAAACTCATTGTTTTCTTGAATATAAGGTTGTTATGCATAACATGGTGATTTGCATGATTAGTCTCTGCATATTAGGCGAGGTGCTGATGTTATCCTGAAAAAAATAATAGAGAGAAACGTCGGCCCGCGGATTTATTTCTTCACATTTAGATTTTGTGTTGGAATTTAGGTGACTCTGATATCCATTTTTTGTGATAGGAATGTTTTAAGTCATGTGGGCCCAAGCGTGTAGATTTTTGTACCAATGTATGACTATTTAGGTGCCCAAATGAATTCTTGGAAGTGTGGTATGATTTTAGGGAGTGAAAAAAAACACACAATTTCCTTCGTGTCAGGTGTGGCTCCTATGGGGGGGGGTAGCGAGCTGAAACTTCTACAGGGCCTAAATCCAACCTTCCCATCCAATACCTCAGAGCCCCAATCAAGACAAAAAACGTTGAGTACCCCATTACCCTTTCTAAGTACGTGTCACTCTAAAACATGTTATTTTTTGCAAAGCGTAGTATTAAACACAAATATGCATTCCATTTGTGTTACCATGTAACATAATATTAAAGATGCTTTGAAGTTTTCTTTGATTTTTCGACATTTTAAATCCATCCATTGGTTGTTCTATAATTGAATTTTAAAGACACAGTTCCCCGTGGAGGACCGCCTTACCATGTCTGTGCTTGTTATTGAACGTTATCTGTCCAGTTTTGTTTGTACTTTTCTCTTGATGTTATACAAACTTTCTATGAAGGGTGTTGGCTATCTATTGAATCTAGATAATAAAATAAAAATAGTATTTGTCTACCACCACATCATATATCATCATCTCTTCTCTGCTTTTTATTTTTTCTCTCTCTTATCTCCTCTCCACTGTTTTCCTCTCCTATCATCTCCTCCTACCTTCTCTCTACTCCTCTACTCTCCTCTCATGTCATCTCATCTCATTTAATCTCATCTCCCCTCATCTTATCTCGTCTTCTTATGTCTCCTTTCTGTTCTTTTCTTACTTCTCTCGTACCTTCTCTTCTCTCCTCTGCTCTCCCCTCACCTTATCATTTCATCAAATTTGTTCTCGTATTTTCTATCTTTTCTATATTGTTTTCCTATCATCTCGCTCCATCTACTCTCCTCTCCTCTTCGCTTATTCTCTGCGCTCCACCTTATCTCTATTTCCTTGCCATCTCTATAATCTCCTCTCCCTTCCTCTCTACCTGTTCTCCATCTCTTCTCGCTGCTAGTATCACCATATCCCTGCTCTGGAATAACGCCTCACGCTGGACTAACTGCATATAGGCCAACTTCTGAACATTACCTGGAGTATGTTAAACTTAAATTTGCCTCCCATTGCCAAGTCTGAATTTATATGCCAACACTGACATATAGCACTCTCCTCCTATTTTCTCACTCTCTCTCTCTCTCTCTCTCTCTCTCTCTCTCTTTCTCTATCTATATCACACACACGCGCACAAACAAACACACAGATACACCCACGTAAACCAGCACAAAGACAGAAACACAAGAGCACAAACACACACCAAGCACACTCTCCAACACAAGCACATCCAAACACTTAATGATAATAGCACTGGTTTCCCCCCTACCCCCCCCCCCCCCTCCCCCCCAATCGTAATAATGGCCAGCCTGGCACAGGTGGTGGTGGTCTGCACAGGTGGACCAGGAGGCGCCTGACAAATGAACGATTAGAAGGCCAGCGGGTGATTAATGGTGCAGGGACAATGTGGTCAGAGAGAGAGAGAGAGAGAGAGAGAGAGAGAGAGTTACATCGAGCTACATAGATACACAGACTCCACAGACCTTGCGGTCCCTACTAGGCATTCTGGACTTAATGCTAAGATAGAATTTGCTACACAGAGGAAGGCAAGTATAGCAAAGCAGAATGCACTCTCCCCACCCACCACTTCCTCCAACCATTGGTCGGCATGAAATTTAGTGTGGGAAACAAGTCCCCCAGCAGAATGAGAAAAATGTCTACTGGGAAAATCATAGTAAAGAACTATCTATCTATCAATTGCCCGACGCCGTGATCCCCGAAGGGAAGGCCACAAACGAACCGTCCCCATGCACTTCTGTCCCCAGTCAGCCGACGCCCCTCTTCCCAACCAGCACCGCCTTCATGCATATACTTCCTCACTCCATCCTTCCACCTCTCCTTCAGTCTACCTCTCCCTCGCTGTCCTTCCACCTCGCTCTCGTACACCCTCTTAGTCATTTTCTCGCTTTCCATACGTTCCATATGGCCGAACCATCTCAAGTTGTTCCTTTTCACACTTTCCTGCACATCTACCTCCACACCAACCTCCTTCTTACTTCCTCATTCGTCTGTCTATCCCTCCATGTAACTCTGCATGCACTTCTTAAGTAACTCATTTCCACCATTCTCACTCTTGGTCCGAGTCTCTCAACCAACGTCCATGCTTCGCTTCCGTAAGTCAGTGTCGGGATAACCACACTGCCATGCAAGGACTTCTTCACTTCCATACTGACCACCCTATTTATTGTTACTGCTTTCAGCATTCCTACAACCCTCTTCCCCTGTTGTACCGGCTCCCGCACTTCTTCATCCATAGTCCCATCTTTACCCAACACACTAGCCAGATACTTAAAAGAGTTGACGATCTCCATATCCTGACCGTTCAACTTCACCTCACACTCTGTGACTTCACCCCTTTCGATGACCATAACCTTGCTCTTCCCCGTATTTACCTTCAAATTCCGTTTTTCGCACACTGTTCCAAACTCATTTACCAGACCCTGCAAGTCCCATTCATTATCGCTCATCAGAACTGTATCATCCGCAAACAGCAGTATAGGCAGCTTCCACTCATTTCCCTCCCTTTTCAGCGATACACCAACATCCACTGCTCTTCCTAGTATTTCTTTCATGACTCCATACATATATACAGTAAACAACCACGGGGACATCACACACCCCTGTTTCAACCCAACATTCAGGTCAAAGAACTCGCTCTGCTCATTCTCCACACGTACTGCCACCTTTGCACCCTCATACATGCTCTTTACTGCTTTCAGCAACTTGCCATCTACTCCGTATATTCTAAGTACTTTCCACATACCTTCTCTATCCACTCTGTCATAAACATTCTCCAAGTCCATAAAGGCAACATACACCTTTTGTTGCTTCTCCAGATATTTCTCCACAACACAATTCAGGGTAAAAATCTGATCTACACATCCTCTTCCCTTCCTAAAACCTCCCTACTCATTGCCTATCCATTTCTCCGTTCTCGCTCTCACTCTCTCAATCACTACCCTACTGTACACCTTCCCTACTACGCTTAGAAGACATATTCCTCGGTGGTTACCACAAACTCCTCTTTCCCCTTTGCCCTTATATAGGGGAACTATTATGCCAGTCTTCCAGTCATGGGTGCACTCCCCTTCTCCCATGCTAGTTTGCACATTTTCCAAACCCATTCGATCACTATCTCACCGCCATACCTCAACATTTCCCCACACACTCCATGTGTTCCTGGTGCTTTCCCCAACTTCACTCTTTTCATGGCTTCCCACACTTCTGACCTCATGATCCCCACCTCCTCCTCCACTACTTCTCTTCTTCTCCCTCCCATACCATATCCAACTATGTTTGCTGGCTCTTCATTCCTAACATTTAGCAACTCGTTGAAGTACTCCCTCCATCTTTCTACTCTCTCTTGCTTCTCGACTAGCATTCTCCCATTCTTATCTTTCACACCCTTACTGTTTCCCTTGCTACCTTCCCTAACTTTCTTGACTTCTTTCCAGAACAGTTTCTTACACTCCCTCCATTTTACACTCAGATTCCTTCCAAATTCCTCATCTACTCTTCTCTTACTTTCCTTCACTACTCTCTTCACCACTCTCGAACGAACGAAGTTGGAAAATATTATATACTATTGATGCTTAACCTATTTTTATTTATTTTATTTTGTTTACCTATATTATTTCAACCTCCTCATAATGGATGTGTAGACTCCTTTTGAATGTGTCCATTGTCCTACATTGTACCACTTTCTCTGGCAGTTTGTTCCACTAGATGAATAAGTGCATTGTGACATTGAGATTCGCCCTTCTGGTGTTTAATTGTATTCCATTTCCCCGAGTTAATGAACTATTATCGATTTTGCAAAGTGAATCTGCATCAATATTGTCAAATCCCTAGAATATCGTGAAACACTCGATTAATTGACCTCACAAACTTCTTTTCTTAAATGAAAACAAATTTTTCGTTTTTAATCTTTCATGATTTGATTTATTTCTCAGTGAAGGTATTAACTTTGTTGCTCTACGCTGCACCGACTCGAGTTTCTCAATGTCCTTGTTCAGATAAGGAGAGAGAGAGAGAGAGAGCGAGAGTGAGCGAGAGAAAGTTAGAGTTAGAGATTAGTTACTTATAATAGGACTTCAGGGGCTATCAACCCTTCTGGATTATTAAGCCAGCAGACTAAGTCAAGAATAGCGTCAGGACTGGAGCCCCTTTTTCGAGAACTCTAGTCCTTTGAGAGGGAGAAAGAAAGTGTGTGTGTGTGTGTGTGTGTGTGTGTACAGGGACGATGTGGTCAAGATGTTTGTGTGTGTGTGTGTTATTTTTTTGTTCTCTCAACCTCAGGACTGTAGGCTGTTCAGTATCCCATAACGCTTGAATATGGGAATATTCATACAGTGATATTTAATCAGGGAACAATGAGGGTATTTATTTGGCGTTTCGGTGGGCTTTGTGGTAATGCACTGATACTAGGTACAGCACATATTCCATCCCAATGATATCTTCCCATTGACATATCAGGATTCGAACCCGGGTCCATTGGATTACCAGTCCACTGGCAAGACCACATATATATTATACTGTATATATATATATATATATATATATATATATATATATATATTGGGCCGAGTGTGAGGTCAGTTATGAGGGTGTTGTTAGGGTAGGCCTAGGTATAATGACCTGCATAATAATAATAAGCTCGTATATTGTGTAGTTTGGTCAAGGGACTGAAGTTCTCGAAAAGGCTATAGGTCAGGTCAGGCCAGGTGAAAGTATTGAGGGATAAGCCTTTACGACGGCACCTCATAGCTACTTTCTACTTTTCCTATTTTCTGAAGAGTGTAGAGAGGTCTAGTCCTGGCGCTTTACAGTGTTCTGGCTTAATACACCAGATAGCCTCTGAAGTCCTATTTTAACTAATTAAGTTTGGTCAGTTCCTCTCCAACTTCCCACTGGAGTGGGTATAATAACAGTTGTCACCGAAACTCTTTGGAATAAATGTTTTTCGTCTTCCATTGTGGGAGTTTTCTCCGGTTTTGATGAACACGCCAATGTGATTTTCCTGTTAGAGAAGAGTTAAGGGAAGATTTTCACTTGAGTTTTTTTTTTTTCTGGACCCGCTTCTCCCTCATGTTTAGCCCCATTTGTTATTAAATTATATAAGGTTTGCCCAATTACTTTTGTGATTATTAGACCTTTCGCTCCATTTCTGTCAATTTTAAGACCTTTCGTGCCATGTAGGTGTCGATGATTTCCTGGCGAGCGATAGCGAGCCTGTAATATAGGGAGAACCGGCCATTGGCCGGCACATTTGTAATATAGGGAGAACCGGCCTTTGGCCGGCACATTTGTCTACAGAAAAATGAACACATTTGTCTTGGACGTATTTATTTGTATTAAAGCTTAATGGAGGTCTAGGGAGCAAACTAAAAACCTGCCCTTAAGTTGGTTAGTTTACGTTAGATCATTAGAAACTGAGCTACTGCGATCCACCCCGCAAGATCTATAGAGACTTGGGAAATGTGCCTCGAGAAGACCGTGTAAGTTGGCTCCTCTGTGGAAACCCAAGATGGTGGTATTGTCTCCGGAGGCTGGTGAGTGAGGGACGGGAACTAATTGGCAACAAGGGGGCTCACTCTAAAGACCCGGGTTTGGTGTAATGATATTCTGTTTCTGTCTGGATGTCTTCCAGCCGTACATAAGACGTGGGTGTTTGGCTTGAGTGCTAAGGGACGGGAAGATGATGGTTCATTCAGTTAAAATAAAAAGAAAGAGTAAGTAAAGCGTTTAGTCTATGTTCCTTCTAAATGGGTAGTTATATGCCAATGTTGTTCCTGTCTGTCCTAATAAGAGCCGCGGGGATAGCATTAATGGGGGGATGGACGTATTTATTTGCTCATATATATATATTTTAAATATTTTTTTTAGTTTCCTCCCTAGACCTCCATCAAGCTTTAAAAAACACCCCCAAGACCCTCCCTCAAGATGAATTTGTACATTTTTCGATAGTAAAATGTCGGTTGCTCTTGAATTACAGGCTCACTATCGCTCGCCAGGAAAACGTAGACACCTAAATAACACGGGAAGTTTTAATGACAAAGAAATCGGGCGAAAGGTTTACAAATCGCCTAGCTAATGGGCCGAACGTCATAAAATCTAAAACTAACGGAGCTAAACATGAGGAAGAAGAGGGACCATACAAACTACTCACACCCCCTTAAGTGATATTGGACGGGATTATGGCTTGTCCTTTAGTTAACCCTCTTAGTATACGATGACATGTTTCTTTAGCATACATTAGTTATTACTCGACGATTATATCCAGTTTAGTAAGATATAGTGCGAGTTAGAAGATTGCGATAGTTTCTACAGTGTTCATACCTACTATGGGTTTCAGAGGCCGTGTTACATCGTTTCAGAGGCCGTGTTACATCGTTTCAGAGGCCGTGTTACATCGTCTTTTGGGAATAACTTATGAACAAACAGTTGGCTCAGTATGATATTTTGCCATAACTTGTTTCACACCGTGGCCCTATTTTTTTTAATAATGTGCATTACCAAAAGTGGATAATTAAGCCACTTGTCCCTATGGCATGAGGTTAAAGTCACACCTGAATGACTAGGAAACGGACAAGGCTACCGTGACTTACCTGTGAAACTACCTAGCCATTATTGCTTCTCCATCACACACGGTAGTTATCAGCAACCACCCAACCCAACCCGTCTTTATATTCAAGTTATCTGTCACTATTGAATATAAATATACAAAAATACATATATTGTATATATTTATATTTGATAGTGACAGATAACTTGAATACAAAGACGATAATAGGGTTGGGTGGTGGCTGATAACTACCGTGTTTGATGGAGGAGCAATAATGGTTTGGTAGTTTCACAGGTAAGCCACGGTAGCCTTGTCCGTTTCCTAGTCGTTGAGTGTACAGTCAATTTATTTAATTAACAGAGTCTCAGAATATTGTTTAGGCTTATTAGAAGCTTATAAGTTCATGTAAAAGATATATTTGCAATATATAAACAGGAAGAGGGATGAATCAATAAATATGTAAGCGACGCAGTTTCCTACAGCAATCTAACAAAATATAAGTGCATAACTACAATGTCTGAGACTTAGCGGATGAAACGAGTTGACTGTACTGTACATGTTCTTGTTCTTCTTGTTCTTGTGGGGTTGGAAGGGCGCTCGGGTGGCAGACACTCGCTTGGCCCTGACTGTACAGTCAACTCGTATAATCCTCCGTCTCACAATCATTTTTTAGGCTTATTGGAAGCTTAAAAGTCAATGCATAAAATATATTTGTAATATGTAAAATGACATCGGGTTGAATCAAGAAATATATAAGTAAGACTGTTTCATACATCAATCTGAAAAAACAAATATACTTGCATAACTACAATATTCTGAGACTGCGGATGAAGCGAGTTGACGGTACATGTGAGGCTAATGCTATATTCTGTTTGTGTCTCCACGTCTTCTGTCTTTAAACAAGTCACTGGTGTTTCGCTAAGTGCTAAGGGACGGGCAGAGAGCGTACATTAGCTTCAGTCAGTTAACGCTTGATGCTCCGACGTCTGGCGGGTTAATTAGATATTTTGTTGAGTTATTTTTTGAGGATTTTGCTGGTGTTTGTCATGTTCGAGCAATGAATTTTTAGTTTGTTCCCTAGGCTAAAAATATAAAGCGCCTACCCAGACTTCCTTCAAGCTAAACAAAAACAAATGCCCAGCCAGACCCCTTTCAATCTAAATAGGCCCTATGTACATTTATCGTTAGGAAAATGCATAGGGCGACGTCCGATTACGTATAAGTTATAGGTTCGATATCGCTCGCCCAGAAAAAATAATCGACACCCAATTTTTTTGGTGTTATGTGAACGAAGGAGACAAATGTCAAAACTGCCTGTAACAAGTGTCTCCCCAAAAATAAGAAAGAGTGACAGAGCCAAATTCAAGTGACGATATAATCAAAGTGTCGCCAAACAAATGGGATGAAACGTTTTAAAATCTCCAAATTAATGGAGCGAAGCGGGGGAGTTTTATAATGATCCCTCTCGCACTAAATACAGTTGAAGAGACGAGATACAGATTACAAGAAAGGATTACAGTTGATCTAGACTCCGAAGACGTGGTTGTAAGCTCAAGGATATTCTGTTCCTGTCCCAGTATCTTTTGTTTTCATTACTTGAGGGGGATGGTTCACTTGTGGTCGATATGGTCATTTATTTATTATTGTTTTTAGTTTCCTCCATAGACCTCCATCAAACATAAGAAAAAAAGAAAAAAAACAGGGTCCCCCTTCAAATATTTTTAATTTTTAGGTAGAAACAAATTCCGGCCGAAGGCCGATTCCTTCTAAATTACAGGCTCGCTATCGCTCGCCAGGAAAAAATCGACACCTAAATGACACAAAAAGTCTTAATATTGACAAAGAAAAGGGGCGAAAGTTCTTAAAATCGCCAAACTAATGGAGCGAACGTCTTATAATCCGAAAACTAATGGGGCTACACATGAGAAAGAAGGGGGGCCAGAAATACAACCCACCTCCCTTTAAGACGCGGGGTTTTCGTTGTGTGCTGCTACATGAAGGGAAGACGTGCTTTCAGCTAGTAAAGAGCCGGGAAGAAGAAGCTGCTTTTAGTATTATTCTGTCTATAAATATTGACAGAGCATTAAAGGGAACAGTGGTTATCTTTTTGGTCTATTAATTTATATATTCATTTATCATTTAGTTTCCTCGCTAGACCCCCATCAAGCTAAACAAGTACCCCCTCGAGGCCTAGACCCTCCTTCAAGATAAAACTGTACATTTTTTCGGCCGGTTCCTCTTTAAATCGACACCTAAATGGCATCAAAGGTCTTAAAATGGACCACGAAATCGGGTAAAAGGTGTTAAAATCGTCAAACTAATGGGCCGAACGTCTTATGAGATGAAAACTAATGGGACTAAACATGAGGAAGAAGGGAGACCAGAAAAACGACCCATCTCCCCTTAATTTTTTTTTTGACAGAGACTCAAGTAACATCCACATCTGACACGTCTAGATTTAATTTTCCAGGTTATCAACTGCTCCAAAATTTCAGACCTAAAGGAGGTGTATGTTGCTTCGCAAAATCTGAAATTGCCCTGGAGGAGGTTACTAGTTTCAATTGTCCCTATTTTGATTATTCTATATACAAATTAATTTCTGCTGGTAAATTTAAATACATATGTTGCATCTACCGTTCCCCAAATACTCCTCCAGAGCAAAGTCTTTTTGATTCTCTGTCCTCACAACTCAGTGTCCTCAACTTAAATGCTTCTTCTGAAATCACTGTGTTGGGTGATTTTAATGTCCATAATGTTGAATGGCTCACTTATTCAGCCAGGACTGATGATGCTGGTCTTGAATGTGAGCTATTTGCAGACTCATTTAATCTCACTCAACTAGTCAACCAACCCACCCGTGTACCAGATAATCCTAATCATAATTCCCACCTACTGGACTTATTTTTAACAACCAATTCAGAAAATTATGATGTTACAGTGAGGTCCCCGCTTGGATCTTCTGATCACTGTCTGATACAGGCCAACTGTCTATCACCTACCACACCTTCCCACTCTGAACCTGTTTTGGTGACTAAATGGCATTACGATAGGGCAGACTGGGAGGGTCTTCAAGGTTTCTTTATTGATATTCCCTGGACCTCTTTCTTTTCTAATGATGCACACTCCACCTTGAGCCACATACAAGATTTTGTAAAAATTGGAATGGAAACTTTTATTCCTCATCAAAAGTACAGTAAAAGATCTAATTCACCTAAATGGTTTGACCATAATTGTGCTAGAGTAACTGAACAAAAAGCAATAGCCTACAATGCATACACAAGATCAAAAACACATGAAGCCTTTAATTACTTTAGAAACATCAGAAATCATGCCAAAACTGTATTAAACCTAACTAAATCAAACTTTCTCCACAAGCAGGCAAATAAACTTCTAAATACTCCAAATGATAACAAAATATTTTGGTCTACTCTTAACTCATTTAAATCCAACTTCACTACTGCTTCATCCATTCCACCATTAAAATCTCCGACTGGCAATCTTGTAAGTGACCCACGAGGTAAAGCTAACCTTCTTGCGGATATTTTCTCCACCAACTCAACCTTAGATGAAATAAATCAAGATGTCCCTGTACTTAATTTTAATTCGCCTGAAATTCCCTCACTTAAGATCCACACCAGACATGTCAAAACTATTTTGCAGAATCTCTCGGTAGATAAGGCTCCTGGTCCAGATGAAATTCCTCCAATAGTACTTAAGAATTGCTCCTTGGTGCTCGCTCCTGTATTGGCAAAATGTTTCCGTCTGTGTACTCATACCTCATGCTTCCCAGTACCCTGGAACGAAGCAAACATCCATCCAGTTCCTAAAAAAGGTGCCTCTTCAGATCCATCAAACTACAGACCAATAGCTATAACTTCCACTCTTGGTAAAGTCTTTGAAATTATATTAAATAATCACATAATTAAGCATCTTGAGAATAATAAATTAATCAGTGATAGGCAATATGGTTTTAGACGATGTCGATCAACTGCAGACATGCTTTGCCTTCTTACGCATCAAATCAACCAAGCTACAGACCAACATGGTGAAACACATACAATAGCACTGGATATATCAAAGGCATTTGATAGAGTCTGGCATCAATCCTTATTGTCGAAGATGTCACATCTTCACATGTCGAAGATGTCACATGCCTTGCATCATTAGTTCCACTAATTTCTTCTTATCTTCATAACAGAAAAATACGTGTAATGGTAGATGGCCTTTATTCTCAATTTCACTCAATAAATGCTGGTGTTCCCCAGGGATCAGTTTTGGCCCCAATTCTGTTCCTCATTCATATCAATGATCTCATATCTACCACTCATAATCCAATACATTCCTACGCAGATGACTCAACACTCCACAGTTCCTTCACATTTACCAATTCTTTCACCCAACCCGATCTTATAAATTCAAAAATAAACACTGCAATTTCTCTGAACCAGGACCTTTCTAGAATTAATGGATGGGGACAAAAGAATCTAGTTTCCTTTAATGCACAGAAAACCAAGTACATTCAATTTTCTAACCGACAGAATCTCACAGACTCCCATATATTTTTTAATGATGTAAATATTCCCACTTCCCCTAGTATTGACATTCTCGGTGTAACATTAACTACTAACTTGAGCTGGACACATTATGTTAGAAGCATTGCTAAGAATGCCTCTAAAAAACTGGGACTCCTGTACAGAGTTCGAGAATTCTTCACTGACGAGCAGTTGGCCGTGATATATAAAAGTCATGTGCGTTCTCAGATGGATTACTGTTCACCTCTGTGGGGTGGAAGTGGAGTGGTTGCATTGAGGCAGTTGGACAAAATTCAAAATAAAGCTATTAGATCAATCAATAACCCTGCAATCACACAGGACCTTCCTACATTATCCATACGAAGAAACGTTGCATCCCTTGCATTATTCTACAGATATTTTCACAGCAATTGTTCCGAGGAACTTGCTTCAATTGTGCCGCCTCTCCACATCTTTCCCCGTAGAACTAGGGCAGCTGAGAGCGCCCATGAATTTACACTTTCTCCTCCACAATGCAGAACTTCTGCTTATCAGAATTCATTTATCCCCAGAGCTACTACTCTTTGGAATTCACTTCCCTCGAATTGCTTTCCACAAACTTACAATCTACAAATGTTTAAATCCAGTTGTTACAAACATTTTATGAATGGAGGATGCCTTTAGGCACATGGACCTTTTTGTTTTATCTGTGTTTTTCCTTCCTCCGTTCATTGTCTCTTAAAAAAAAAAAAAAAAAATCAGTGGTATTCCATGTATATACATAGAGGCAGGGGCTAATCGGAGGTATCTTTACTTTAGCATCATTCTATATACAGTACAAATAAAGGGGGAGCATTGTTTTATTCGGCACTATTATATATAAGAGTAATAGCGAGTATAGTCTTCGTAGTTATTGCTGTTGTAGTTGTTATTTATGTTGTATTACTATTATTATCATTATCTTTATTATTATTATTGTTTATATATTATTTTATTTTATTTGTTATTTTCATTTTATATTTTTTAATAAAATAATAGACCAATACAACGGCCTATCTTCCCTTAACGACTATTATTTCCGCTTATTTCGTCTAACACTAATATTGCTCTCAACATTAATGATCAGGTTTGCCACGATAAACGACAAATTTCAACCTACTTCAACTCCTTCTTCACCTCCATAGCAAACACACTTGCACAGAACCTACCGCAACCTCTCAATAAATACACGATAAAAACGGCCACCTTTCGAAATTTCTACAGGGATAAAGGCATGCACCCGAACACTTTTGGATTGCAAAATGTTACACCAAAATACACATTTGACGAGCTCTCTAACTTAAATGTACATAAAAGCACAGGACCAGACAAAATTCCTGCCAAATTTCTAAGAGATGGAGCCATTGGTATAGCAGGTCCCCTAACCCACATCATGAACCTGTCAATTAACACCAACACTGTACCTGCTGAACTGAAGGAAGCTATTGTAACCTATTCAAGAAAGGAAATAAACTAGATGTTGGCAACTACAGACCAGTTAGCATAGTATGTATTGTATCAAAAATCCTTGAAAGAGCTGTATACACCCAAATTGAACACTACCTCAAAAATAATGTTCTATTCTATAAGTTTCAATCAGGTTTCAGATGCATGTACTCGTCAGACTCCTGTCTCATCCACTTAACAGATCACATTCGTAAAGAAATGTCTAAAGGTAACTACACCGGTATGGTTCTTCTTGATCTACAAAAAGCGTTTGATACAGTAGACCATGATATCCTCTGTAATAAACTACAAGCAATGGGCATTGGGTCAGTGAACTGGTTTAAATCTTATCTTAGTGGTAGAACACAGAGTCAAAATTGATGATAATATATCTGATTCTATGCCAATTAACTGTGGGGTCCCGCAGGGAAGCATCCTTGGTCCCTTACTCTTTCTCTGTTATGTGAACGACATGGAACTGAGCGTCTCATGTAAATTATTACTGTATGCTGACGACAGCGTGCTTCTGGTTTCAGGAAAAGACTCAATAAGTAATACTATTGCCGCTTCACTTTCCAAAGAACTAGAATCGTGTAGTGATTGGCTAGTGGACAATAGACTATCTCTTCACCTGGGCAAGACAGAAGCCATCTTATGTGGAACAAAACGCAAACTGAAAGACATTGTGGGCTTCTCGGTCAACTGTAATTTGTACATTTTTCGGTAGAAAAATGTCCTGGCCGAAGGCCGGTTCCTTCTAAATTACAGGCTCCCAATCGCTCGCCAGGAACAAATCGACACCTAAATGACATGAGAAGTCTAAATATTGACAAAGACACTTCTTAAAATCGCCAAACTAATGGGTCAAACGTCTTAAAATCTGAAAACTAATGGGTCTAAGCACGAAGGAGAAGGGTGTTCAGAAAAACCTACTATCTCTCCTTAAGTGTTTTCATTGTTATAGCTTTAGCATACTCGGAATAATTACGCTGCCATAGGGTAGTATGTATTTTTTATTAAGGGGACAGTGGCTGTTTTTGCTTTGGTCTATTAATTCACTTATTAATTTATTTAGTTTATTCCTAGCAAGGCCTTCATCAAGCTTAAAACAAAAAAAAAAATACCTAGATATATTAGTACATTCTTCGAAAGAAAAATGTCCCAGCCGAAGGCCGGTTTACCGGCCGGTTTACAGGCTCGCTATCGCTCGCCAGGAGAAAATTGACACCTAAATCACACGAATAGTCTTAATATTGATAAAGAATTGGGACGAAAGGTTTCAAAATCGACAAACTAATGGGCCGAACGTTCTATAATCTGAAAACTAACTAATAAAAACCCATCTCCCCTTAATTGCTTTGGCTTTTGCTAAGACGAGCAATAAAATGTTAGTCTTAGGAGGATGCAAAGTCGTAAATTTTTTGAGTATCCAACATAGGAATCTTTAAAATGCTAATAAATTACCCTTTCATCCCCCGCCAACCGAAAGAGACGAAAGAAAGGACCGTACATTTATTTAGCTTACGTTCAAGCCGGGCGCTATTCAGATAACAAGCTAAACTAAAGAAGTAGAGTTTCAACTTTAGCGTTTACCGAGTAGTGTGTTCAGATCCCACGACATCAGATAGAGAAAAGGACCCCACCAAGTTTCGTCCTATTAATTAAGCCCTTTTGAGAAGTTTTGCGCCATTACTTTTAGCAATTATAAGACGTTTCACTCATTCGTATTTGCAATTGTAAGACGTTTCACCCCATTAGCGTTAGCAATTATATAACGCTTCGCCCCTTTCTGTTTCGATATTATTCTAGCGAGCGATAGCAAGCTTGCAACTAGGGAAAAATCAGCCTTGGACCGGGATATTTATTTTACCAAAATGTGTACACATTTTGCTTGAGTGGGGATCTGGGGGAGCTTTATTATAGCTTGAAAAAGGTCTCAAGTGGCAAGCTTTTCTAAACATATGTCAAAATAGAAAGCAGTGTAGTTTGAATTTTGGCTGTACTCGTGTTTAAGGGGAGATAATTAGACCCAAAAAATAACCACTGTCCCGTTAAGATTGGATAATAAAAGGTTAAGTTAGGTTTTGATTATTCAGATTAAGGTCAGGTCAGAAAATGTTAGGTGTGACTGCACCCGATATAACCAGCCTGCAAGCGGACCTCACGAACCACATTCATGATGTTCGCCCCATTAGGTTTGTCGATTTTCAAACATTTCGTCCCATTTCTATATCAATATCAAGGCCTTTTGTGCCATTTAGGTGTCGATTTTTTCCTTGCGAACGAAAGCGAGCCTGTCATTTTAAGAGAAACCAGACGTAACTTGCTGAAAAACTATTTGTTTACTCACTGATTAGGTTAGATTAGGTAAGGTTAAGTTAGATTAGGCTCGATTAGGTTTGGTTAGGACTGGATAGGGTAAGGTATATTATGTTATGTTATGTTAGAGTAGGTTAAATTAGAGTAAGTTAGGTTAGGATTGGTTGGCTCAGATTATGCTATGTTAGAATAGAATAGGATTAGGTTAGTATTTGGTAGGATAGGTTGGATTAGCCTATACTACGATAGAATAGGATTAGATTAGGTTAAGTTAAGTAAGGTTTGGGTAGGATATGGGTTAGATTAGGTTTAGCCAAGCTAGAGAAGGGTAGGATAAGTTCAGTAAAGTTAGAATAGGTTGAAATTACCCAGGTAAAGGGGAGTTTTCCACTTGAGGGATTTTTTCTGGACCCCTTATGTTTAGCCCCATTGCTTTTGAGATTTTAAGACTTTCGCCCCATTAGTTTGGCGATTTTAAGAGCTTTCGCCCCATTTCTGTCAAATTTAAGACCTGTCATGCCATATAGGTGTTGATTTGTTTTTCCTGGCGAGCGATAGCGAGCCTGTAATTTAAGAGGAACTGTCCTTTGGCCGGGACATTTTCCTACAGAAAAATGTAAAAATTTGTCTTGAAAGGGGGTCTTATGGGTTTAATTTTAAGCTTAATGAGGTCTAACAAAGAAATTAGAAAATAAAGGAATACATGAATTAATAGACCAACAAATTGGCCCATCTCCCCTTAAATTAGGGTAGATGGGGTGCGACTAAACAGACCGAGACTAACCGAAAGCCCCTACAAACAAAAGGACCACGCACCCCACAGTTGAGACCCCGCACCCCTCCTCCCTGAAGCAATCCTACTTCAGGAAATGCTAAGACTTGAGGACGACTTGGGTTGGAGTTTTGTAGTTGGGTTAAGTAAGGATTAATTTGGACAGGTTAACTTAGCTTAAGGGGGTAGATGTTAATTATTCGTTTATTTATTAATTTTTATACTATTATTTTCGTTTCCTCCCTAGGCCTCCATGGAGCTGTAAAACATCTTCAAGATCCCCCTCCAAGTTTAATTATTAAAACATTTCTTTAGAAAAATGTTCCGGCCGAGAGCCGGTTCTTTCAAAATTACAGGCTAGCTATCGCTCGCCAGGAAAACATAAACACGAATGGCGCGAAAGGCTTTAACTATTGTCAACGAAATGGGACTAAAGGTTTTCAAAACGACAAACTAATGGGGCAAAGTCTTAAAATCTCATATCTAATGGGGCTAAACATAAGGGAGAAAGGGGTCTATAAAATACAACTACCTCCCCTTAAGTTAGGGTATGTTATGGACAGGCTTGGTTGAGATTAGGTGAGGAGGGGTTAACCCTCTCAGTGTATGGGGACGCAGTCTATCTTTTTTATTCCGGCTATCATTAGACGATTGTATGCAGAGAGTAATCCAGCTAACTCTCACAAACACCTCCTATTTATTTCACTACATTTATTAAACACACATCACTTCTTTCCAACCCATCTACAGTAAATTACCTGTAACGTAACTAGATTCTGGCTTTCTGTTGCTCTTTCAACCTTGCGGCGGGGGGGGGGGGACTTGTTGCAGGCGGCCTTGCCTATTGTCTCCTTCATTCACAGGGAATAAACATAGTTTAGGAAGGATCTTTAGATATCTGAGTTTCCAACCCAACTGAATTATGTCTCTGACCCATATAATATATCTTTCCTAACCTGAAAAAAAAAACGTCTAATGATAGAAAGAATAAGCAGCTTTATAGCTGCTTATTCTTAGTTTCAAAGCGATAGGTTAGGTAAAGCCGCTGTCACACGAGCGCTTTTTCCGGCAATTTTCTATGAGCAAGTTTTCTCTCGTATACTTTCGGGACTTTTTCGCACTGGGATTGGCAACTAGACTAAAGGTAGATTATGTTAGGCGGCTGAATTCTGATGAAGTGTAAATTTTGAAGCTGCCAGACCATAATTGCCCGTAAAAATTGCTCGAAAAATTGCTCGTGTGACATCGCCTTAAGTCAGTTTAGATCAGCGTAGATATAACTTCTGTAGCCAAAACACATGTAAACAAAATTACCTAACACCCAAACTTAAGATGATGCAGCCTGAACAATCCCACACATGGGCTACATCGGGAAATGCTTAAACTGCCTCAAGACTTAAGCGGGCGTCCCATACAGTACGTAAAGACCCGACATGAGCCGATCTTTTCAAAGTATTTGAATTTTTGCTAAATCGTCTGTGATCGAGTAAAGTCGTGTAAATCAATCGGCTCTACTCGAGTTGATCTGGAACTGGACGGGTTGCCCGCCGACAGGTCCGTTAAGTCGGCCAATAATTAGTGTATACGCTATTTTTCAGCCGACTGTTTTTTATGGTCGGGGGAAAAAAACGTTAAATTTTGGACGTGTTGCTGACGTATGTCGATCGGTTTTCGGACGTGCAGCAATCGTTTTTGACGTACAATAGTCGGGAAATAATCGGGCAAAATGTTCGAACAAGACTATAGTACGCTCGACACGACCATGACATGACAAACGCCCGACTAAAAACAGACAACCCAGTATGCCATACGTCCACAAGATGTTTGGAATCACGTCCACAACACGTCAAGCAGCCGACATCAGGTTGACTCACACGCCAGCGAACAGATAAATGCGACCAAATGTTCATGTTCACACGTGTTAACCCTGGAGAGGTAATGCTCAAAAACGTTTTTTAATAGGTTAGGTAGTTGTGAATTCGCAACGTCGACTTTGACCCCAAATATCTCCCAAACCAAAAGACTTAGACATTTTTTGAACATTGCTAAATATAATATAAGGATCCCTTAATGTTATGTTAGAATATGGTGTATATTGAAACATTGTTAGTATTTCTAATGAATTTAATAAAAAAATAAGTATAGTAAAAAAGTAGGTTCTTCATACAAATATAAAAAAAATACTCAAGTTGTCTTGAGGGGACTGGGACTCTGGGGGCGTGGACGGCAATGGTGAGGTAGGTTGGAGTAGGAGTAGCAGCCCTGAAGACCCCATAGGCTGAGAGACTTGCGGAGTTGAAAAAAAGGTTACAAAAAATTTCCAAAAAAAATCGGTCATTTTGAAATATTCGGCTGGGTACCTAAATATTCTTGGATTCATACCAAATTTAACACAGTGCTTGCCACATGGTCCTAGTATGACCCCAAAGTGTAATAATTGAAATTGGAGCAATGTAAATACTACCAAAAAATCCTTATGTGGAGGTAACTGAAAAAGGGGCACAGAAATTTGGAAAAATTTGGAGGAAAAAAAAATCGTGGGGCACTATTTATCAATGAATGTTGCTGATTTTCACAACAGTTATACTCTAGAGCCTGCCACACAACATGTAACCATATAAAAGGTGATAACTTGAACGTCGGACCGCCCATCTAGCGAGGGCGCTCCAGGCCAGGTTTGGTTCTGGATCCCGAGAAGTCTCATCTTGGCCTGGTATCACCCCTGGAAGCCTTAAATATTTATGGATTGCAACGAAATTTGAAATGAAGGTTCCTTTATAATGCCTTTCTATGTAGTGTGAATAAAAATGAAATCTGAGTATAATTAATGCCAAAAATATGCTGCAAATTAAAAACATTGATAATTTTTACCTATAAAAGTTGAAGAAATAAACATATAAGCCTCTGAAATTACACTGTATGTTACCTATTTTACCTGAACTTGTACTAAGGAACCTCATAAACAATATACAACAAATGGGAGGGGTTTCACCTTTAGGAGTGGCATCCGTCACAAGTTGAAATGATGTGGTTGTGGCAGACGGGAAATGAAAAAAGAACCTGATTTAGTAAAATATTCACAGACGCCCAATATGGCAATATCAGACAGGCTAGGGTGTGTGTGAGTCATGGTGCGTTATCTGGCTAAGTTGCCTATTAGTCTTAGATCGATATCTCCAACACATTCGTGAAAAAAGTACATTATGTGCAACTATCAACATTCAATAAAGTTACGTACCAGGTTATGTAGTAGTTTATTCGCAACGTCGGGTTCTGGTTTGAACCTGTTGGCGAGGACCGAGAGCGTCGCACCTCCGCTCACGGCTGGAGATACCCGTACACTGCCTGACTGCAGGCCGATATCCCTCGTATTGGACGTGTGAGCTGCGCGGCGACCAAATAACGCGTTTTGCACACCTCTCGCGTGCGCATTTGCAACGGGGTTTCCTCTCCAGGGTTAATCGCGTTCAGTACAATCCTGTCAGTGACCCCTAGGCTGTCGGACATTGCAAACTTGGACCGCTACCTGGAGAATGCCGTCGCTGGGCCGCTGAGGGACTTCAATTATTAGTTTTTCTTTTCCCCCCTATATCTATTTTCCTATCGGTTTTGTTTAATTAGTTTAAATTCACCAAATAGCATTTCTTTTCCCCCCCTATATATCTCTATTTTCGTATGTTTTTTGTACTTTTACAATAAAAAAAAATTGTAATATGTTGTTTGCCATATCCTTGACCTAATGTAAGTTTAATTCATGTAAACGCTAAAGATAACTCTGCACATATAATATGACTTCAATTACCTAAATATTTATAGAAATGTTAGTACCAAATAATCCTACCATAATATCTCTTGCAACAAACATAGAACAAACCAAGTACAGAAGGAATGAAATAAAATAATGATAAATAATGATAAATAAAATAATAATGAATATAAATACATGTCAGGGAAAATAAATAAATTAACGAAAATATAAGTTTGTTACAAATACCTAGAACAAATAGGAAACATTTTGAGAGGCAAAATCAATTAGAAAAGAAATAGAAATTTGTAGAAATCTATAGAACAATTATGAACCATGTTGAGAGTGAAAATAAAATATAAAATATAAAAGAGATAGCAATATATGGAAAAAATATGAAACATGTTGAGGTCAAAGCAAATGTTATAGAAAACTATAAAGGAGATAGAAATATATAGAATTGTTTTAATATAAAACATGTTGAGAGGAAAAACAAAAATATAAGAGAGAAATATAAGAGATAGAAATATATGGAACAAATATTAAACATGTTGAGGGCAAAGCAAATGTTATAGAAAACTATAAAGGAGATAGAAATATATAGAACAAATATGAAACGCATGTTGAGAGGGAAAAGGAAATATAAGAGATAAATATAACAGAGATAGAAATCTATAGTGCTGGGCTCCATGGTGCAGATGCAAGGTTTGGTGGTAGATTGTGTGGGGGTCTACGGCCCCCGACCTTTATATAGGGTTGGGTACTTGGTCTTGCTTCTGCCGTAGGAGTCGACCCTGTCGGGTGACACACGTATGTATCGTGCGACACACTTGCGCAGCACATATGCTGCTCGTCTGGCAGACAGCTAACATCCTAACAACATTCAACTTAGCGTACTGTGAACGTGTTGCGCGGACGTGTGTGTCGTACTGACATCGTAATAGGGTCACGAGTTAACGTGTGGCAGACGTAAATGTGTCGTGAGTGACGTGTGACTGACGTGTGAGTGACGTGCGGCTGTCCTTGTCTGGCGAGCCTCGTGTCAAACGTGTCCATTCGGCAAAAAGTTGTTAAATCGGCTAACATCGGCCGTTGTCGTGTCTTGACGTACTGTATGGGACGCGGCCTTTAAGGCCGCGTCATACAGAAGTCAAACGTATGCCGACTGGCACCCGAAGTCGATAACTTGCATATTTTTCCCGAATTTAGCCGAAACACCCGAAAGTAACCCAGAGACGAATATCCTCCGACGGTTACTTGAATGAACTACGAATATAACCCGATGGACCTGAATGAAAGTCGATAAAGAGCCGAAGAATCCCCGTACCTAACTCCATCGTAACCCGATGTGGGACGAAGAAGCCCAGATCATGCGCCCAATATAACCTGTATATGCCCCAAAGACGGGGAAATGACAAGAATAATTACCGATGCTCAGTCGAAGCTCAGTCGATCAACAACCGAAATAGAAGAAATTAGGTCGAACGTCAGTCGAATAGGTGGTCGAAGATCATTTTCAGTTAAATAATCGCTTATATTATCTTTCGTTAACCCTTTCTGTATCGGTGACGTCATATTTATTTGATTTCAGCAACATTTAGACGATTTTATGAAGCTTAGGATGGATTTATGGTAGCTAAAGGGATTAATTGATATTGTCTGAAGCATTTTATGCGCTGAATAAAATCGTCTAATAGTTGCCAGAGTATAATGAGAGTTTATTGAAGAAGGATCTGTGGTATTAAAAAGGATTAAGTAAAACAATTCGAAACCTCCTAATTGTTTTTTAACCTGAATAATATCGTCTAATGTTAACCAGAAAGTTAATAGGACATCACCGGTACTGAAAAGGTTCTTGTAATAAATTTGTTCTATAATGAATTTCAGATTAGTGGCGTTTCCTTCAATGTGTTAAAAATAGTATTTATAATATGTAGACTAGTTTTGCTACAACCAATGTATTCTACATTGCACACACGAAATCAACAATGTGCTCAGCTTAGAATTGATCTGTTGTAGTGTGTGTGTGTGTGTGTGTGTGTGTGTGTGTGTGTGTAACGACGCTGTAACAAAGTCGTGGTCAATAAACTATCTACTTATCTTTCTGTGTGTGTGTGTGTGTGTGTTGGGGAGGAAGAATGCAAATCCCCCCAATAAAACAGTTCTGACCCAACATGAAGCAGCGTTCATGGACAATCGATATGCATGGAGGCGGATTACGTGCGGTTCTGCGTTACAAAAACCCCAGTAGTCTAGCGGTAATAATACGCTCGCTAAATGTATTCACTGCGGGCCCTCTAATCAAACGAAAACAGGACAACGGCATATAATTATTTGTATTTGAATGTGTTTGTATTTAAACAACCCCAAGGAGTGGAGTTAGAGGGTGAGTGTGGCTCCGTGTCATCCTGACATTTGTTTTTATTTGTATGTAAACAACCCCAAAGAGTGGAGTTAGAAGGTGAGTGCGGCCATGCGTCATCCCCTCGGTAGTCCTCCTTTGATTGATTGATGTGCTTATACCCTGTCCTAAACAAACAGGTCAAAATTCTTAAGGGGGGGTCACCAGCTTTTTGTTTTATCTCTCTCTCTGTTTCTCTCTTTTCCTGGCTTGTATCCATTCGCCCCATTCAGCCAACTGTTTTAAGAAGTTTATCCCCATCCAGGTGTCGATTCCTTCCTGGCGAGCGATAGCGAACCAGCATAGACAATGAAGAAACAGATGCATAGCGTGATATTAGACTGTTATTCGAGTGAGCATCGACTTTCCATTGTCTGTTATTCTGCCTTTTCTGGTCATGGTTGGTCAATATCGAGTCTAAACCCGATACATCGGCCAAGCAGACAGGAATTTACGGGTCAATATCTGGTTTTCATCTTGGTATTCTGGTTTTATTCGACTCTCGGTTGTGTTACATTCGACTTTATGAGAGATTCATCGTAATAGTCTTGGGTTATCATCGAGTTTCCTTCGTGGTACTACCGACTATCATCGAGCTACATTCGACCCTTGTTCGGGTCATTCGAGGCATCATCGTCAATTCAAAATACAACCGAGCAGGACCCGAATAGGTTGAATGTAACCAGAATATGACTCGAATACATCCGCATATAACTGGAACGTAACTAGATCATAACCCGATAGTTTTGTAACGGTTTTTTGACCAGATTCATCCCCAAAAGTTAACGCATGCACTAACCTTTGGCAGATTCGACAGATGATTCGACTCAAGCCAAGAAGATCCCAAGAACGTCCCCAGTATCAGCCGAAGCGTTACCAGAATTAATCAGAATCGACCTGAACCAGCTGAAATTTGAATTTTGAATTATCTTCGGCCGCGTTCGGGTGGGTTCGACTTTTGTATGACGCGGCCTTTAAGTTAGGTTAGATTAAATTTAAGCTAGGATAGGTTAGCTTAGGTGAGGTTAGATTAGTGTAGGTTAGCTTAGGTGAGATAGGCTGGATAAAGGTAGGTAAGGTTAGTTTAGGTGAGGAGAAGTTAAGTTAGATCAGTTTAGGTTTAAGGTTGGGCTAGGGGTGAACTAATGCACTAAGATTATTCAAAATAATATGTACACGACGGGACCTTGCATTTAGATTTAAGATCACGCAGCCTGAACTTGCTGAAACTATCCCAGAATCAGTCTATTTCAGATTGTCAAGGAATGATAACATTGACTCACAAACCAAGTTAAGACTAGGATAGGTTAGATTAGGTCAGATTAGGTTTGTCTAGGTTAGATTAGGCAAAAATAAGTTAAGATTGCATATATATATGCACTAAGATTACCCCAAAAAAACATATACACGAAAGAACCTCATTCCTAAACTTAAAACCACAGAACCTAAAAAAACATAAACACGAAAAGAGCATATTTCTAGACTTGAGGGGGGATGTATTTTTGTTGGTCGATTTTGTCATTCATTATTATTCTAGTTTTCTCCCTAGACCTCCATCGAACTTAAAACAAAAACATCCATTAGATCCCCCTTCTAGATTAATTTGTATATTTTTCGGTAGAAAAATTTCCCGGCTGAACGCCGGTTCTTCCAACATTACAGACTTACTACCGTTCGTCAGGGAAAACATTGATACCTAAATAGCACGAAAGGTCTTAATTTTGACAAGTAAATGGGGCGAAAGATCTTAAAATCGCCAAACTAATGGGCCGAACGTCTTCTAATCTCAAAACAAATGGGGCTTAACATTAGGGAGAAAGGGGACCAGATAAACAGACCATCTCCCCCTAAAGATCACGCAGCTTGAACTTGCCGAAACAATCCCAGAATCCGGCTACTTCAGGGAATACTAAAACTTCCTCACGAGACTCGGACCCCGACTCTTTCCCCCGCAGCCAAGATTTTTCACGACATTCGCGACCCAACTTTGGGGGCCATTTGCACGATCCGAGGGGCCGCAAGGTTGGTTGGCCTGTCCAGATGGGGCCGTTTCTACATATGGCACTGTCGCTTTTATCTGATTGGATCCTTACATAACTCCTAACCTGACCTAACCAAAGTTAACTATTACCTTAGAGATCTGTGCCCCATAAATTGTTCTTTCCTTTCACTGAAACATTAGGCTATTCAGTGTGCAGTTGGGTGTTATAGTCTATTCGCTGTAATTAGGCGAGAAATCATGACCTCTATCCTCTGTAACTCAAAAAGGGATAGAGCAAATTGGCTGTAAATTTCCACATGTATTCCTTGACTGTCTCTGCCCGAAGGATAGAAATATTAGCTCGATTACTCTAGTCGCTTTTTAATTACAGAGGTTAAAGTTCATGATTTATCGCCTACTTACAGTGAATAGACTATAGTACATGATTAGACTGATATCCAGTATTCGATAAAAGGATATAAAATCGTAGTCATGTACTTAACCTTTAACTGTCTTGATGGTGTAATGGTTAGAGGGTTTAAGACATGTATGTGGTAACCCAGGTTCGAATCCCGGTAGGATCACATGATTGCATTAATTTTATTGAGTGAAGTTGGGTGTTGGGAGTGAAATTAATAAATTAGACATACAAAGTCTACCACCCCAATATTATATTTGGCTTGTATTTTACATATTATACTTAGGTTTTGATATATAGAATTGAGAAAAGCGAGACATACCGCAAATAAACTAGGTAAAATTATGATAGGTTATGCTACATTAGGGTTGTATCCATTAGACCCCATTCTGCCTACTGTTTTAAGACGTTTATCCACATCCAGGTGTCGATTTTTGTCCTGGCGAGCGATAGCGACCTAGCATTGTATGGAGAAATCCGGCTTCGTCGGAAACATTTTTCTATCGAAAAATGTAAAAATTTAGCCTGCTGTCAAATACATTTAAAAACATTTGACACTTGGATGGGGATAAACATCTTATCACAGTAGACTGAATGGGACAGAATGGATACAAACTAGAAAAAGAGGGAGAGAGAGAAAACAAAACGAGGTGGGCCCCCTTAACTTAGACAAGCTTTTGTTGGGCAAGGCTGAGTAAATTAAACTTCTAACATGATCGACCTACTCAATCCCGATAGGGGAAATATCACAAGCCTACCCTCCCCCACCACCTCTTCCTCTCTATCTCTACAATCACAAACTTACCCTCCTCCACCACTACCTCTTCCTTCTTATCGCTCTCCTTCTCTCCAACCACAAACCACCACCACTTCTCTCTCCCTATCACTCTCCTCCCCAACAACCACCACCACCACCTCTCCCTCCCTATCACTCTCCTCCCCAACCACCACCACCACCACCTCTCCCTCCCTATAGCTCTCCTCCTCCTCCCCAACCACCACCACCACCACCTCTCCCTCCCTCTCGCTCTCCTCCTCAACCACCACCACCACCACCTCTCCCTCCCTCTCACTCTCTTACCCAACCACCACCACCACCTCTCCCTCCCTCGCACTCTCCCCCCCAACAACCACCACCACCACCACCTCTCCCTCTCTCTCTCTCTCTCTCTCTCTCTCTCTCTCTCTCTCTCTCTCTCTCTCTCTCTCTCTCTCTCTCTCTCTCTCTCCTCTTCCTCTTCCTCTTCCTCCTCTCCAACAACCACCACCACCTCTAGTACTATTTTGATAATGGCCCCCGGCGCATATTTCCCGCTGCCCAAGTAGTGTTCCCGTTGTAAGTTGGGGTCTCAGTCCATCCAATCAGTCGTAAAGTTATACAGTTCCACGCGGGCTTAAGGGGGTACTACTCGCTTTTTTATGGACCACCTTCTCCCTCGTGTTTAGCATATTAGTTTTGAGATTCTAAGACGTTCCTTCCATTAGTTTGGCGATTTTAATACGTTTCGCCCCATTTCGTTGTCAATTTCAAGACCTTTCGTGCTATATAGGTGTTGATTGTTTCCTGTCGAGCGATAGCGAGCCTGTAATTTTGAGAGGAATCGGCCTTAGGCCGGGACATTTTTTCATCGAAAAATTTACAAATTTATCTTGATTAGACAGTATTTTTTTTTTTTTTTTAAGCTTGATGGATGTCTAGCGAGGAAACTAAAAAATAAATGAATTAATGATATAATACTCCAAATAAGCGAGTAGTACCCCCTTAATCTCCGGGATGGACCGCCCGAACGTATGGAGGGAGGAGGGGAGTGTGGTAGTTTGGATAAGAAGGGGGAAGTGACAGTAGCGAGTATTGTGGTGATAGTGATGGTGATGGTGATGGTGATTGTGGTGGTGGTGGTGGTGATTGTTTTGATGGTGATGGTGGAGATGTTGGTAGTGATGGTGGTGGTGGTGGTGGTGAAGGTGATGGTGATTGTTTTGATGGGGATTGTGGTAGTTTGCATAAAGAGGGGGAAGTGACAGTTGCGAGTATTGTGGTGATGATGATGGTGATTGTTTTGATGGGGATTGTGGTAGTTTGGATAAGGAGGGGAAACTGACAGTAGCGAGTATTGTGGTGATAGTGATGGTGACTGTTTTGATGGGGATTGTGGTAGTATGGAGGGAGGAGGGGATTGTGGTAATTTGGATGAGGAGGGGGAAGTGACAGTAGCGAGTATTGTGGTGATAGTGATGGCGATTTAACTTCAGGGTGGCCTTATGTAACTTCAGGGTGGCCTTATGTAACTTCAGGGTGGCCTTATGTAACTTCTGCTTATCTATCCGTGACATATATTGTTCTCTATGGTGATCAGCATTATTGAAACTTGTGATTATGTTTTAATTAACATAAAGTTATATACAGTATATATATATATAACACTTACATAATAGAAAAGAATAAAAGAAAGTATTCAATAACACATATATCAATTTATCATTTACATAATTATATACAATATAACAAATAAAAATCATCATAAAAAAAAATAATCCATTTTATATTTTTCAGTCACCCTAATGCAATTTAAGGGGAGATTTCCACTTGAGGGATTTTGTTAACACCATTCTCCCTCGTGTTTAACCCCATTGTATTTGTTTTAGATTTTACGATGTTCGCCTCATTAGTTTGGCGATTTTAAGAACTTTCGCATCATTTATGTCAATTTTTAGACCTTTCATGCCATTTACAGTAGGTGTCTATTATTTTCCTGGTGAGCGATAGCGACCCTGTAATTTAAGTGGAACCGGCCTTCGGCCGGGACATCGTTCTACCGAAAAATGTACACATTTATTTTAAAAGTTTATAGAGGTAGTACAAGATAGTTTTTTATTTCAATTCATAGATACGCCGACTAGAGGTATTAATATTCTTGATTTAGTTTTCAGTAACAATGAACATATGATAAATAATGTAGAGATTGGTGACCACCTAGGAAATAGCGATCATAAATCTATTTATTTTAATATACAATGGACAGGGAATGCTAAAGAGAATACGACACTTATCCCAGATTTCAGAAAAGCCGATTATGGTGGGCTAAGAAGAGACTTAAGGGTGGACCCTATTGTTAAGCGATTAAGTCAGGATATGCCAGAGTTAAACTTGCCACCTACATATAACCAGTTTATTGCTTCACTCCACAATGCTCAAAATAAATATATCCCTAAAAGAAGATTTAGATCGACGCAGAACCAACCAAAATGGATGACTAATAAGCTAATAGATCTTATAGGAAAAAAGAAAGGAATATATCGAAAAATAAAGAAAGGTGAAAATCATTTACATATATACTATCAGACTCTATCAAGACAGGTCAAAAAGGAAATCAGGAAAGCAAAAAGAAATTATGAAATAAGGATAGCCAGCGACTCAAAAAATAACCCTAAAGCTTTTTACCAACTATATAAATCTAAAGTTAGAGATGAAATAGGCCCCCTAAAAACTTCAATAGGAGAAATAACAGAAAATGATTTAGAAATGTGCAGTACATTAAATAGTCAGTTTCTTTCCGTTTTCACTAATGAAAATTTGGCACAGATTCCAGAAGTCAATATGGTATATAGTGATAGTATAGAAAATATGTTAAGTACAGTTAGTATAAGTAGAAATGATGTGCTTAAGGAAATTGACAGACTGAAACCTCAAAAATCGCCTGGTCCTGACGAGGTATATGCTAGAGTATTAAAAGAATGCAGAGATGAGTTAAGTAGTCCATTAGCATTTATATTTAACAAGTCATTAGAAACAGGTTTAGTTCCAGAAGCTTGGAAGCTTGCAAATGTAGTTCCGATCTTCAAAAAAGGTGATAAATCGATAGCATCCAATTACCGTCCCATTAGTCTCACATCAATCATAGGAAAGTTGCTAGAGTCTATTATTGCTAGGAAAATTAGAAGCCACTTAGTAAAATTTAACTTAATAAATTCTTCTCAGCATGGATTCACTCAGGGACGTTCTTGCCTTACTAATTTGCTTAGCTTTTTCTCAGAGGTATATGAAGCAGTAGATAGTGACAAGTCATATGATATTATATATTTAGATTTCAGTAAAGCTTTCGACAGAGTCCCTCATGAGAGATTGATGAGAAAGGTTGAGGCACATGGAATAGGAGGGTCGTTGTTGGGATGGATTAGGTCATGGCTAATTGGTAGGAAACAGAGAGTCAGCATAAATGGTACCAAGTCAGAGTGGGGAGCAGTAAAAAGTGGTGTCCCCCAGGGATCGGTATTAGGTCCCCTATTGTTTCTTATATACATAAATGACCTAGATTTAGGTATAACTAGTAGGATAAGTAAATTCGCAGACGATACTAAAATGGGGAGATCAATTGATTCAGATAGCGATATAGAGTGCCTCCAAAGGGATCTAGATACCTTACATGAATGGTCAGTAAATTGGCAGATGAAGTTTAACATTGACAAATGCAAGGTATTAAAGATAGGGAAGATGCAAACAAATGTTAAATATAAACTAGCTAATTTAGAATTAGAAAATTCAGACTGCGAGAAAGATCTAGGTGTGTTTGTTAGCAATGATTTGAAGCCTAGAAAACAGTGTATAAGCGTTCGTAATAAGGCAAACAGGATTCTCGGGTTCATCTCTAGGAGTGTGAGTAACAGAACTGCTGATGTTATCTTAAAACTTTACTTGTCATTAGTGAGACCCCATATGGATTATGCTGTCCAATTTTGGTGTCCTTATTACAGAATGGACATAGATTCATTGGAGAGAATTCAGCGTAGAATGACAAAAATTATCCATAATATTAGAAATTTTCCGTATGAAGAAAGGTTGAAGAAATTAGGTTTACATTCGTTAGAGAGACGCAGAGTTAGAGGGGATATGATAGAGGTGTTCAAGAGGGTTAGTGGGATTAACAAAGGGGACATGACAAATGTACTAAAGCTCAGTGATAGCGAAAGAACTCGTACCAATGGTTTCAAATTAGATAAATTTCGTTTCAGAAAAGATATAGGCAAATATTGGTTTGGTAACAGAGTTGTAGATGGGTGGAATAGGCTACCAAGTGATATAGTGGGATCAAGAACGATAGGGAGCTTTAAGAAAAAATTGGATAAGCATATGGACGAGAAGGGTTGGGTGTGAAGGGGGATCAGCCGGGTTGGGCCAATCAGCGCTCTGCAGACCCCCGTAATCCTGCGTTAATCTCTAACCGGTTTGGTAAGATGATCCTCAGGGTATTAGAGTGTTGAGCCTATAATTGGGCTTTGTAATTGGGGTTGTGTGGGACAGGGATCTGCCTTGCTTAGGCCAATCGGCTTTCTGCAGACTCCCATTTTCTTATGTTCTTATGTTCTTAAAAGGGGATCTACTGTAGGAGGTGTAATTTTAAGCTTGATGGAGGTCTAGGGAACAATCTAAAAACCTCACCTTAGGGTAAAAGCTACTTGGGTAATATACTCCCGAGCAGAGATGAAGGATTTCACTTCTTTTAAACGACCAAAGTTAACTCGTCCAAGGGGGCCATTTGCATAAAGCTTAATTAAGTTTTTTGCAACTAGGCTCGGCCCCACAGCTGGTCTGGGGAGCTTTATCTTTATATATTTATATCTTATTATATTTGTATCTTTTCTATTCCTTTTTTGTATTTCTAGAGAGCTACTTTGCACTTTGTTTTCATAATATTTGTTCTGGGATAATGTTGAGCTCCGTGAACCATCCATAACAATGATGATCTTATTGCATACATACATGCTTATGTACATACATACATACATACATACATACGCACATACAGTAAGGAGAGAAAATCCATCAATTTTACCCAAGATCAGCATGATAAAAGTCTGTATACACTATAGATCCTATAGTAACTACAGTATATATAACTATAGGATCTTTAGGTTACACTAGGTTCCCCTTTTCCTGTCGATTTTTGGTAATGCATACATATATTTGTGTTTCTATATGCATTAAGGAGACAAAAGGGAAAGCTGCCTGTAACATGTGTGTCCCCCTAAGTTGAATGAGTGAGAGACCAAGTTATTATATTTTATTGTTTATAGTATTGGGAAGAATAGTTGTGAGCTTGTCTAGTGTAGTGACATGGATAGGAGGAGGAGGTGTTTGTGAGAGCTAGCTGGATTACTCTATGTAGATAAAATATAAACAGCAACAGTCAGGGAAGCCAGACAAATGAAACAGGAGTTCCAGCAACTCCTTATCACATGCGTACTAGGCGTCCCATGCTCGATTCTTGTCTGCAATATTCCCAATTCACACACATACATACATACATACAGGAAAGAGAGATCGTCCATATGCTTTCACTTGCATCAAAAGTGTATATACTGTATAATGTGTATATAGTCCGTTTCCAATAGTAGTTCGTATTTTCTGTTGGGTGAACAAGGGCATCGAGGGTGAGAATTATTAGTAGAATAATTTAATTAAGGTACTAGGTGTGTATGTGTTGTTGTTGTATTTGGTTTGCATAGTAACTTACATTATTCTTCCAATTATTAATCTCGAGTATGATCATATTTGTGTCTTATATATTCAAGAAAATCCTATACTGTCATCGTTGTCTAGGATCCATTACTTACTAAGCTCTTCAACCCAGGTGGCCTACAAAGCTAGCTAGTAGTAACAGAGATCAGCCAACCTCCGCCATAATGGTGCCACTGGTGTCATTATAGCATCTACTGGCACTTAAGGGGGTAGGGTTTATATTTGGGTCTATATATTTTGTTATTTATTTATGTTTTAGTTGTCTCGCTAGACCTCCATCACGTTTAAACATCTTCCCCAAGATCCCCCTTCGAGATAAATTTGTAAATTTTTCGGTAGAAAAATTGTCCCGGCCAATGACTGGTTCGATACCTAAATGGCACGGAAAATTACAAAGAAATGGGGTGAAAGGTCTTCAAAACGTCAAACTATTGGGCCAAACGTCTTAAAATCTGATAACTAATTGGGCTAAACATGAGGGAGAAGGGGAGCCAGAAAAAAACAACCATCCCCCCTTAAGTAATGTCCTTACTCATAAATATAATAAATACATTTACAGGATATATATAGTTTGGTGTTCGTGTACTGTATAAATTACATATAATCAATTATATAATGCCACCTTGGTGATTGATTTTTGTAGCATTAAAATTGCGTCCAAAAGAAAATGATGGTCGACCTCTCTTACACTAGGATTTCTAACCTGAACTCTATATAAATGTTAATTCCACATATATTCCTCCCTCACATTTTTTCGACGATATATTTGTGATCTATTACACTGGTATCGGAAACTAGATTGGATATAGCTATACCTAGGTGACCTATTAATTTTAAAAGTTTAGCTCATAAGCTGCCAGATCATTGTTGATAAAATTGGCTGAAACCACACCTTCATTTTCCACATTTGTTTTTTATGTGCATCAAGAAGGCAAAAGGCAAAGCTGCCTGTAACATTAGTGTCTTCCCCAAATTTGAGAGTGATAGAGAGCCAAATTCAAGGTATATTATAATCAAAATGTCTGGACACACGGAGTTTGATGCAGTTTAAATCATGGGAAGAGGGGAAAACAGATTGAGGGAGAGAGTTCCTAAGCTTACTAGTTGATTAGAACAAAGACTGGGAAAATCGGTTCACTTTTGGGTTGGAGTGTTAGATAGAATTGGGATGGGTGTGTGTTTAAATGCAGGTGACACCCCCAACCCCCCAACACTCTCCGTAAGGGAGAAGGTATACACTGAGAAATCTCTGAAGAACACTGATTATTGTAATAGCAGTGAAAGAATGAGAGATATGCAATTACATTACGGTGCATAGAGAAAGAGTGTAGGGAATTGAGACCCCCTATGGATTATGCTGTCCAATTTTGGTGTCCTTATTACAGAATGGACATAGATTCATTGGAGAGAATTCAGCGTAGAATGACAAAAATGATCCATAATATTAGAAATTTTCCGTATGAAGAAAGGTTGAAGAAATTAGGTTTACATTCGTTAGAGAGACGCAGAGTTAGAGGGGATATGATAGAGGTGTTCAAGTGGGTTAGTGGGATTAACAAAGGGGACATGACAAATGTACTAAAGCTCAGTGATAGCGAAAGAACTCGTACCAATGGTTTCAAATTAGATAAATTTCGTTTCAGAAAAGATATAGGCAAATATTGGTTTGGTAACAGAGTTGTAGATGGGTGGAATAGGCTACCAAGTGATATAGTGGGATCAAGAACGATAGGGAGCTTTAAGAAAAAATTGGATAAGCATATGGACGAGAAGGGTTGGGTGTGAAGGGGGATCAGCCGGGTTGGGCCAATCAGCGCTCTGCAGACCCCCGTAATCCTGCGTTAATCTCTAACCGGTTTGGTAAGATGATCCTCAGGGTATTAGAGTGTTGAGCCTATAATTGGGCTTTGTAATTGGGGTTGTGTGGGACAGGGATCTGCCTTGCTTAGGCCAATCGGCTTTCTGCAGACTCCCATTTTCTTATGTTCTTATGTTCTTATGAATTAGTAAGAGGAGGCGAGTTGATGAGACGAAATTATATTGACTCTACCCTTTCGACCCCACATTTGTGAACGATACTCGATACATGGGCGCACTGTACCCCTGTACTAACCAAAAATCTGTGCAGGGGTGAAAAAACCAGTGAGACGGTTGAGAACACTTAACTTCTGGGAAGCTGGTTTAGCAATAGTGGTATTGTGATATTTCCAAAAATGTTCAGGAGAAAAAGAAACATCAAGAATGCTGAGAGAAAATTAAAGGCCGACTTATCTATTGTTAAAGAGTTAGGAATAATTGTCTCGAAGAATAGGGTTGATAGATGGAAAAATTGGGGGTTTTGGAAGCATTGAAAGTATACCTATCTGTCTAACTCACAATAACCTACTTCCAACCAAGCTAAACTAAACCTGCACCGTTAAATTCTCCCTTGCACAATAGAAGACCTAATTGTAACCAAATTGGGTCACATTATAAAGTAATCACTAAGCCCACAACACAAATTCCAAACCTAATTATGTCGCACGCACTTAACCCACATCCGCCCACCCAGCTTCCCAACCCTTCTCTAACCTAAATATTATATATATATATATATATATATATATATATATATATATATACCGGTATATATATATATATATATATATATATATATATATATATATATATATATATATATATATATACTGTATGTACTATAATTATATACTATTTTCAGTTGGGGCAGAGAAAACCTTGTTGCCCTTAATGATTCCAAACCCTATTTCTCCATCTATCTACCCTGTCGTGAACTCCCAGAGGAATATCCCTTATACTTCAACAATACAAAAATCAACCCTTCATCTTCTCTCAGTATTCTCGGTGTCTCTTTTTCTTCTGCTTTCTCTTGGAAGTACCATATTACCTGTCTTGCTAAGGCGGCCTCCCAGAAGTTGGGTGTGCTCAACCGCCTCAAAGGGTTCTTTACCCCTACACAGCTTCTTGCTCTGTACAGGGGCACAGTGCGTCCTTGTATTGAGTGTTGTTCGCATGTGTGGGGAGGATCCTCTCACACTTCTAGACAAAGTAGAATGGAAAGCCATTCGTATCATTAACTCCCGTCCGCTCACCGACTCTCTACAATCTCTCTCTCTCTATTCACCACAATGTTGCATCTCTCTCGCTATTCTACCGCTACTACAACAATCAGTATTCCTCATAGCTCTCTCTGTGTATACCACCTCCTCTACATAGGGTACGTAGTGAGCTCTGGAACACTCTCCCCGAATCCATCTTTCCCTCATTTTATGACTTAAATTGCTTCAAACTCTGTGTGTCCAGACATTTTGGCTTGAACGTTCCTTGATTTTGGCCCTGTCACTCTTTCCACTCTGGGGAGGCACTCGTCACAGGCAGTTTTGTCTTTTGTCTCCCTCATTCATATAGAACATAAAAACTATCCCAAACCCACATCATCCATCTTACCACGCCCATAAACCCAAACCCATACCCATCAACCCACCCTATCAACCCCTACCCATCAACCCATACCCATCAACTCACACACACCTCACCAAGCCATACCCCACACCCAACTAACCCTCACCAAGACACGCCTCACCCACCACCCACCTCACCCACACCCATCAACCCTCACCTGGGCTCCTACACCTGTTATAATCAATATTCATAATGTAGTGCCCAAACTGTTACGCATATTAATGAGTTATGTCGTGGGGCTTGAAGCGATCATGAATCACCCGAAGTGTACGGTACACTATTTGCTTGTTTACATTTGTGTTTTATTTTATTTTTTAGGGCGTTTTGTTCAGGTGAGCGACTAAACTGTAATTCGGGCAACCTGATGGTATGTATATATAACCAATTGTGTGTGTGTGTGTGTGTGTGTGTGTGTGTGTGTGTGTGTGTGTGTGTGTGTGTGTGTGTGTGTGTGTGTGTGTGTGTGTGTGTGTGTGTGTGTGTGTGTGTGTGTGTGTGTGTGTGTGTGTGTGTGTGTGTGTGTGTGTGATAATACTAATAAACGGTTTATTAAAGAATGGCAGCCTCATGAGCTGAAAATACACATTTTACAATTTAGTGGATGAACATGAGATGTACAGATATGAAGATGGTAAGCTCAGTTTACAAAAAAAAAAATACAATAATGATGCAGGTGCAAAATACAAATTATCATAAATTAACCATGAGAGTAAGTGATATACAGTACATAATACACATTTATTTTACTTACTCACATACAGAACATACATATATACACGTATGTACACACATACATACGCATACATAATACATACATATATAAGAACATGCAGTAAGTGTGCACATGCCCGTATACACAAACGCTCACGTATGCACACAAACATACATACATACAAAAACTGTTTTGGTAGTGTCAGGTGGTGAGTTGAAAAGGGTAAAGAGGGAGCGGCCTTCAAGTCCGTACAGGTAGGGTCAGGTAAAGCCTACTACAATGGGAGGTTAATCCTCGGTAGAGAACAAAACAAGGATATAAAAAACAGTAGAGACAGCTTGGGGGAATTGTAGTATATAGGACATTCTTTAGTGTAGGTGTGTGTGTGTGTGTGTGTGATAGAAGGCGAAATGTGGAAAAGCTGGGCATTCTATTGTTAAGGGTGGAAATACATGGATGAAGATACACGAACACTTAATAATAGATAATGCTTATGCATAGATTTATAATAAGAAGTTGAGCTAGTGAGCAATATGTTCTCGCTCATATGTACGTATATTTACATACATATGTGCATATGATTATACAAATACACGTACAGTACATATATATATATTATATACCTTATATTCTCAGCCGGGCTCGAACCATTGACAGCACATACACACAGACATACATATACATAAATATATGCACATTACATGCATATATGCTCTTCTCTTATCCACCTGATACTCTCAGCCGGGTTCGAACCACAAACAGTATACACTATAGACACATATATATATACATAAATAATGCATACATACATACACATATACGCACACATACATACACATATACTGCAAATACATAGATACACATATACATATATACACATATACATATATACACATATAAATAAACAAACTCAAGCAAATACATACATAATTATATTCTAATACACACACGCACACACACTTATGCATACATTATTAAAGGTGGGCGAGTATATATGGTGTGACAGACCGTTATTGTGTCCGTGTGTGTGTGTGTGTGTGTGTGAGAGAGTATGTGTGTGTGTGTGTGTGTGTGTGTGTGATAGTGTGTGAGAGAGTGTGTGTGTGTGTGTGTGTGATACTTGATTGGATTGTGGATGTTGACTTTGTTTACTGGCTAGGTTTCGTTTGATATTTGTTTTTTATTTCTATGTTTGTATTGTTTGTAATTGGCGAGTTATATATGTAGGATTTTCTTGGGAACATACTGTACGTGCATTTGTGATACATGTATTTTATGGATTTATTGCACAGGACTTTGAAGATGTTAGGGTATTTGTGTGGCTGAATGTGTGTATTGTGTGTGTGTATAATTATGCTACGCCATAAAATCTGTCTTTGCACTATAGAACATCTGGCGTGCTTTATTAAGTGTGTAATATTTGATTGCATAACTTTCAGCAGATTAATATTTTTTGTTTCAGGCTTTTGGATTTCATTCATGATTCATAATACACATGTGTTATGCAATGAATGCCAAATTAATTAATATTTCTAAAACGAGTGAAAATGTTTACTCTTATTCTGTGTATGAATATTGTTACAGTAGTGTGTGTTATTTTGCTTGAACTATATTTACAGTGTTCAGGCATATTTTGCGTATTTTGCTGTGTGCATTGGCTTCTTTTCTATGTATTAGCTTTCTTATGAATATTTGTGTGGTGTGTGAACATATAATATGCAAGTGCACTGTATGTGTACACAAACTTATATGGATACAGTCTGTGTATTTAAGTTTCGTGTATATTTGTTTGTTGTATGTATTTGGTTTTGTCTATGGATTTGTATGTTTGTGTGTACTTGTATGTATTGTGTATGTGCGCAATTGTGTGAAGAACATACAGTTGCAGGATTTGTATATATTAGATTTGTCTGTGTGTTTGTGTGTGTATGTGTGTGTGTGCTTTCTTTCATTTCGTGTGACTTTCGTTAGTCGTACTTATCGTGGCCACGTATATTGTGTATGATTACCCTCTGTGAATGTTTGTTTAGAGAACTTTCATGGAGTGTGCGTATTTGAAACCTGTATGCTTTTGTGCATCTCATAAGTAAATATTTGTTTTCCCTTGAGTTTTAAGGTTCCCATCCAAAACCACATTTAAAAATTTAACAACCTTGGAATGAAAAATACAAAAATGTAATATGACACTTTTCTTTGACAATATCTCATTTGTTTATAAAAAGCCTATTCAACAGTAATATGTAAGAGTACTATTTACTTTGGGTCGTACAAGCGCTAAGTAAATGTCCTTCTGTCTTGATTATGCAAGATGTATTATCAAGCTTGTTGGTGAAGTTTTAAATTCGGGAGTACATGTTTGGAGTGCGTGCAGTGTCGTGTACTAGAAGTTGGCGTATTTGCATATTATGAGCGTAATTCTGTTTCATGTGCAGTAGTGCCATGGACAATACCCTCTGCGTATAGTAGCTGTATGTTAGTGGCGTACGAGGCTTAGTATGTTTAATAATAATGCTTATGCGTTATGCAATAATAGAACACCTTTTGCGAGCAGAATTTGCGTTAATATATAATATACAGTCTCTCTCTCTCTCTTTCTCTCTCTCTCTCTCTCTCTCTCTCTCTCTCTCTCTCTCTCTCTCTCTCTCTCTCTCTCAACCCAGGTTCCATAACAGCTAAAGGACATTGAAGCTCACCCAAACTCTGCCAATAACAAAAGTTCATATAGCCTAACCAATTCTAAACTTCGGGCACCATATGCATTGAACACTGTTAGAATCAACATTTGTGAAGTATGTGAAACATTAAACTCATGAATGAGTGTTTTCATTGTAACATTTTCACCAATAAGTGCTTCATAGTGGCTCCAAAGTTTGGCAACAAACTGAAAATCCTCAGAAGTGTTTGGATGGCTTTGTTCCCTAGCATTATTTAGAACGGTCGAGAGGGACATACGTTATAATACCTGATCTGATCGGTGGCTCTTACCAATGTGTTTGAACATTTGTACTCTAAAGGCACGTCCACAAAATCCTATATAGCTGGTCATTTTCATCTGGGAAGCGAAAGTTATAGGACAGTAATTTGGACAGGACTGGAAATGTTAGTGAAAAGGGGCCATCACATAAGCTTTTATCATCTGCTTTTGATAGTTAACATTGTTTCGGCATAGAGTCTGGCACTAATCTCTATTTGTTATACTATCCTCCTTCAGGTTCTATCCCTCTATCTGTATCTGTATACCAAATTTTCCATAGCTGCAATTGTGGACGGCCATAGCTCACTTCCTCAACCTATCAACTCCGGTGTTCCTTAGGGTTCTATCCTGTCTCCAGTTTTATTCAAATATTCATTAATGATCTTCTCAACTGTACCTCTAGTCCTATTTCCTCATATTCTGATGAATTTTCCTTACACTATTCAATTACTTTTGTACAACAACACCCACCATGCAGTTACTCCAAAACTCATGTGTTGAGGCCAAAGCACGCCTATCTTCTGATATATCAACTATTGCTGATTGGGACAGGGAGAATCTTGTTACTTTCAATGCTTCCAAGACTTAATTTCTCATCTCTTTACCCATCACAACCCTCCACATGACTATCCATTACTCTTTAACAATATACAAATCTACCGTTCATCTTATCTCAATATTCTTGGTGCATCTTTTTATTCTGACCATTCTTGGAAATATCATATTTCCCCGTTTACTAAAACAGCTTCCCAGAAGTTATGTGTGTTCAACCATCTTCGTGATTTCATCACCCCAGCAAAGCTTCTTGCTCTGTACAGGGGCAATGTGCACCCATGTATTGAGTATTATTCGCATGCGTGGGGAGGTTCCACCCATACCACACTTCTCTCAAGGGTAAAGTCAAAAGCATTTTGTCTCATCAATTCACCTCCTCTACGAACTCCCTACAATGTGTCTCTATACGCCGTAATTTTGCATTCACTCACTCTTCTACCACTATTACAATAATCACTGTTTTTCAGAGCATTCTCGGTGTGTTCCTCCTCCCTGAGGGAGGGTCGGGACACCTGCCTTTCAACACATACCCACTCTTATTCCGGCTAACTCTCTAACCCATGAGTGAAACGATTTTTCCAGTCTCTCTTCTACTCAACAAGTAAGCTCTGAAACTCTCTCCCTCAATCTGTCTTTCCCTCATCCTATGACTTATATTGCTTCAAGCTCCGTGTGTCCAGACAATTTTTTCCTGGCGAACGATAGTGAGCCTATAATTTTGGAGGAACTGACCTTCGACCAGGGCATTTTTCTACCGAAAGATGTACACATTCATCTCGAAGGGGGGTCTTGGGGTGTATTATAAGTTTGATAGATGTCTAGCGACCAAAAAAAAAAAAAAAAAAAAATCCTTATGATATCTTATTTGTCTTATTAATTCCACTCTCAGCGCCCCTCTCCCCTGCCTCCTTTTCCCTTGACTCTCCTCCTTCCTCTTTTCTCCCTCCTCCGTTCTTACTTATACCCTGTTCCTATCTAATCCTCCCTTACTCCTCCTCCTCCTCCTTCACCTCCTCCTCTTCTTCCTCCTCCTCACCCCTTCTTCTTCTATCATCTTGTTTAAACTTTTCCACAATTCCAATTTCATCTCTTAACTTATCAGTTTCTCGCCTTTTATCCACTTCGGTTTGCTTTTCCTGTTTTTTATTACCTTCGGCGGTCTACGAATGATCGATTTTGATTTGCTGTTACTTGTTTGCTTGGTGTTGTTTTGTTATTATTTTTTTCGTTATTATTCTTGTTCTTGTTGCCGTTTTCTTTGTTGTTGTTGTTGTTGTTATTTCTTGTTGGTGTTGGTCTTGTGGGTCAGAGGTGGCAGGTGGATTTTTGTGTAATATTGTTTTTGTTTACGTACTTTTGTTACGTATTTTTTTTTCGTGTATTACTCTGAAGTGTTTTTCCCGCTACTTTTCCACATAGACCTACATATTACCAACTTTGGAAATCGTATTATTTTCCCATACTATTTTAACTGTATTACAATCATTTATTTGTTCTTTTCAATGTCATTTTGCTTTCACGCGCTTCCTATGATACTCGTCGGCAACATTTGTAATGTTTGTGTTCATAATATTAATTTATCACTTTTTATAACACCACCATTTGATTCCAATTATCTTTTGCTCTCTTTGTATCTACATTTGTTCATAATTTGCCTAAATGATATATGAAAACATTTTCCTTAACAAATACAAAGACAATATATTCAAGTTATGTTCAGTGTGACTCAAGACTAGTTTTGCAACAGCCAAGCGAGGGACATTGATAATAATATAATGCTAAGAAGTTGGGACACCGCTTTGTCCGAGAGTGTACACATACTATACTATTTAAGGATAATCCCGTAGAGTATTCCCTCGTTCTTGGCCCAAATGCTTTCAGTTATGCAAGAAAGAAAACACACACACACACACACACACACACACACACACACATAAAAAAAAAAAAAAAAAAAAAAAAAAAAAATCTAAAACCAAACTCGGCCAAGAGCTCCAACAAATCCAAGAGCTATCAAAGAGCAGGGTTTACTGTTATCGAGGACCCGGGAGAGATTCAATATGAAGTCTAAAACTGACCTTCCCCTCCGGTATCCATATTGCTTGTTATTGAGATACGTCTGTTTTTTATCTCCTGTATGTCTGGTTATGTGTACCCTCATCATTTACTTAGTTCTTTTTTTTTTCTCTTGGCTAATTCCTAGTTTGGGTATTGCTTCGCTTTGTTTATATCCTTAATATATTTGTGTGTTTGCAGGTTATTTGATACCATTACAATCCATACACCGTTCCCTCCTCTCCTATCCTCACATAACCGCTTTTGCTACTTGAAAAACAGGTGGAGTTTATAGTACCGTCAACCAATTATCTCTGTTTCTCTGTCTTTTACACTTCTTTGGTTATTATTTATCCTTCATTCATCCCATGTTCTTCCTTACATCCTCTTTCTTTGTGTGCCACTTATTTTGTCCATATTTATCCTTTATTCATTCCACTTTCTTCCTTCCCCCCTCTTCTCTTTCTCTTCCACTTATTTTGTCCTTATGTATCCTTTATTCATCCGACTTCCTTCCTTCCTTCCTCTTTATCTTTATCTTTCACTTATGTTGTCCTTTTATACCCTTCATTCATACCACTTCCTTCCTTCCTCCCTCTTTCTTTGCCACTTATCTTGTCCTTATTAATCCTTCATTCATTCCACTTTCTTAATTCCGCCCTCATTCTTTTCCACTTATTTTTCCTTATTTACCCTTCATTCATCCAACTTCCTTCCTTCCTCCCTTCCTCCCTCTTTCTATTTCTCTTCCACTTATTTTGTGTCCTTATTTATCCTTCATTCATTCAACTTCATTCCTTCCTCTCTTTTTCTTCCACTTATGTTGTCCTTTTAAATCCTTCATTCATCTCACTTTCTTCCTTCCTCCCTCTTTCTCTTCAAATGCATATTTACACCATATGAGGAGGAGCACTTTATTGACAACGTCTCGCATATAGCTCTAGTAGGCCAATGGGAATGTTGTGACCGTTGTGGTTGTGGCTGCTTAAGAATGTGACCGTTGTGATTGTGACCGTTGTGGTTGTGACCGTCGTGGTTGTGGCCGCTTAAGAATGTGACCGTTGTGGTTGTGTCCGTTTAAGAGTGTGACTGATGTGGTTGTGACCGTTTAATAATGTGACCGTTGTGGTTGTGACCGTTTAATAATGTGACCGTTGTGGTTGTGGCCGCTTAAAAATGTGACCGTTGTGGTTGTGGCCGCTTAAAAATGTGACCGTTGTGGTTATGTCCGTTTAACAATGTGACCGTTGTGGTTGTGATCGTTGTGGTTGTGTCCGTTTAATAATGTGACCGTTGTGGTTGTGTCCGTTTAATAATGTGACCGTTGTGACCGTTGTGGTTGTGACCGTTGTGGTTGTGACCGTTTAATAATGTGACCGTTGTGGTTGTGGCCGCTTAAAAATGTGGCCGTTGTGGTTGTGGCCGCTTAAGAATGTGACCATTGTGGTTGTGGCCGCTTAAGAATGTGACCGTTGTGGTTGTGGCCGCTTAAGAATGTGACCGTTGTGGTTGTGGCCACTTAAGAATGTGACCGTTGTGGTTGTGGCCACATAACAATGTGACCGTTGTGGTTGTGGCCACATAAGAATGTGACCGTTGTGGTTGTGGCCACATAAGAATGTGACCGTTGTGGTTGTGGCCACATAAGAATGTGACCGTTGTGGTTGTGGCCGCTTAAGAATGTGACCGTTGTGGTTGTAGCCACATAAGAATGTGACCGTTGTGGTTGTGGCCACATAAGAATGTGACCGTTGTGGTTGTGGCCGCTTAAAAATGTGACCGTTGTGGTTGTGGCTACTTAAGAATGTGACCGTTGTGGTTGTGGCCACTTAAGAATGTGACCGTTGTGGTTGTGGCCACTTACGAATGTGACCGTTGTGGTTGTGGCCACTTAAGAATGTGACCCTTGTAGTTGTGGCCGCTTAAGAATGTGACCGTTGTGGTTGTGGCCACTTAAGAATGTGACCGTTGTGGTTGTGGCCACTTAAGAATGTGACCCTTGTGGTTGTGGCCACTTAAGAATGTGACCGTTGTGGTTGTAGCCACTTAAGAATGTGACCGTTGTGGTTGTGGCCGCTTAAGAATGTGACCGTTGTGGTTGTGGCCACTTAAGAATGTGACCGTTGTGGTTGTGGCCACTTAAGAATGTGACCGTTGTGGTTGTGGCAGCTTAAGAATGTGACCGTTGTGGTTGTGGCCACTTACGAATGTGACCGTTGTGGTTGTGGCCGCTTAAGAATGTGGCCGTTGTGGTTGTGGCAGCTTAAGAATGTGACCGTTGTGGTTGTGGCCACTTACGAATGTGACCGTTGTGGTTGTGGCCGCTTAAGAATGTGGCCGTTGTGGTTGTGGCTGCTTAAGAATGTGACCGTTGTGGTTGTGGCCGCTTAAGAATGTGGCCGTTTTGAGCACTTCCCCCTCTTGCCATCCCAACTCGTACGTTTGGCCATTGTCCTTTTCACAACAATGCCTCGCCAACTTTATAGTCGCCCGGGATTGCGAGTTATGTGCGCAGATAGGGATATGCGTTAGGTTATCAGCTGGTACAGTCAAAATCCATAGTTCGCAGACAGTCTTGCATGTATATTAAGGGGGGTCACCAGCTGTTTTGTTCTCTCTCTCCTTTTCTCTCTTTCCCTGGCTTGTATCCATTCGGCCCCATTCAGCCAACTGTTTTAAAACGTTTATCCCCATCCAGGTGTCGATATCTTCCTGGCGAGCGATAGCGAGCCAGCATTGTAGGGGGAAATCCAGCTTCACCGGAGACATTTTTCTATCGAAAAATTTACAAATTTAGCTTGCTGTCAAAACAAATATATATACCGGTATATATATATATTGACACCTGGATGGGGGTAGGCTGAATGGGGCCGAATGGATACAAGCCAAAGAGAGAGGGAGAGAAAGAAAAAAAAGTGAGGTGGGCTCCCTTAACCCTTTGAGTGCCGGCGACGTGTGTTATATTATATTCTAGTTAGATTTAGACGATATTATGCAGTTTAAGAAGGATCTGTGGTAGTTAAAATGGTTGGTTGAAATAGTTTGAAGCCTTGTTATTGCTAGAGGTCCTTCCAAAGCTGAATAAACTCTTCTAATAGTTCCAGAATATGATGAAAAGGACGTCGCTGGTACTGGATGGGTAAATAAACAGTATATATGCAGTATATAACCCTTTTTGTATACCTTACCGCATTCTTTCAGTTTATCCTGGCTCTTCTTGGACGATATTATGTAGCTTATGAAGGACCTTTTATAATATACCTAGTATAACCTATCCCAATATAATCTATGACCCCCACAGATCCTTCCTAAGCTACGTAATATTGCATCATATCTGAATTATAATCAAGAACCGCATCATCATTTACTGAAAGGATTCAGTAAATGATGATGCTGTTCTTGATTATAATCCAGATAACTATCATGAGAGTCCCCAACTCTCAGCACAGTCCCAAGCGATCAGCAACATTCAGCCACACTCGGCCGGGCGAGCCAAATGTTTGCCAGTGTTAAAAAATATTGTCCCGAATGTGCGGATTCGGCGGGTATTCGTAGCTTTTCTGTAGCATTCGTAACTTTTCGATAGTATTCACAAACATTCCGAACTCATTCGGGACAACTCGGCAAAATTTTGCAACATTCTGAAACATTCGGTAAAATCAGCAAAATTAGTACAATAATTAAAATCTGCAAAATCATCGACGCAGGCGTCGATGATTAAATGGGACAGTGGGTATACAGTATATAACCATATATGTATACTGAATATTATCTTTCATGTCACTCATCATTAAAGAATAAACCCTTTTACGTGTATAATCAAACTATAGAATATGTACCCATCCATTATTAAGCATGAAAAATGCGTGTTAAAGAGGAGGAGAAAGAGAAGAGGGAGGAAGAGAAAGATGGAATAATGCGAGGAAAATTTAAAACAAAATTAAGAACGAAAGAATATGAAGAGAAGAAGAAAAAGTAAAGCGAAGACAGGTATATAGAAGAGCAAGTAATAATGGAGGAGGAAGAGGATAGAAAGAAGAATAGGAGGAAGGAAGGATCAGATAAGAAGATGCCGTGCAGTGTATTATGTGAGATCGGTGTCTCTCTCTCTCTCTCTCTCTCTCTCTCTGCGCTGTGCGTGTGTGTGATAAATATCCACCATGATATCCAGTGTGCTCGTTTTTGTGCTTGCCATGTGTGTTTTGTTCTTGTGTGTACGTTTCTGTAAACCCGCTCATGGTTTGGATCATTAGATATTTGTGTTGGGTTATTTATCAATCCAAACAGGATTGTATGATTTAATTGCATATTTCTAGTTAGCATAGAGTAATTAGAGCCCATGAAAATTAATATTAAGCTGTAAATTTAATATTGATGTCGGACAGTACGCAACAGAAGTTTACAGTGTCATAAGTTCGTCGATAAATCTGAATGTTTAAATTTTGAACATGCGTGTATAAAATATATTATAACTGTGTAGTACTTGATGTGGCACTATCGCAGTATCAGGTTTTCTGCATTACCTTCACGGTCTATATAGTTTATAATTGTTATAAATAGTTATGACTTATGAGTTATTCAAGATATCCGCATATTATCCGAATCCATGGATGCGGATGTAAAAATGATGCGGATATCCACAGATGCGGATTCGAATATCTGGTCCACCTCTAAATATAATAATAATAGAAATACTCTAAAAATACGGAATATATCATTATTAATGATATATTCCGTATTTTTAATTTTCGTATGATTCATTAATATAAGATTTAACATACGAAGATAATATGAATAATAAAATATACAATATAAAAACAAGGACAAACATTATGTGGATTTTGTACGGAATATAAATGAATGTTAACCCTTACAATACCGATGATGTCCTTTTCAATAAATTCTGGTAAGCATTATATAATTGTATTCATTTTAAGAAGGACGTCTATCCATTAAAAGGCCACAAACTATCTCAATTAATCCTTTTAGCAACTATATATCTTTCATAAGCTTCATAAAATCGTCTAAATGTAGCTGAAATCCAAAAAAAGAGACTTCGCCGGTACTGAAGGAATTAAGAATCTACAGAAACACAGCAAATATTTGAAACTTATTTTTGAGAAATATTTTTGTTCTGTTTTAGAGTAATTAGTCGAATATGAAGGTTATTTACTATTCTGATAAGGTTTGATATGAGCCTCAGAAACACCAGGAGGGGCTGGTATTTGTAGCCTCTGAGAAGAATAGGATCCCTTCCAGCATTATTCTCAGCGTTTCTGTAGCATTTGGATGCATTCATGCCGACATTCGGAACAATTCGGTGTTTATCGGAGCTTACTCGCCAACATTCGGGATAATTGTGGGTTATTCGGGGTCGAATAATGACCGTTAAATTTGAATGTTTCTACATTCTGCGGCGATTTGGCGGTCAAGCCTAATAACTACAAGTGCATTCGCAACTCATTCGTAAATATTCGGTACTATTCTGCTATTTCCGCCTAAAAATACAATTCGGCATCATTTTTTGCCGAGTCAGGACAAACGCAGGCTCGGCTAGATTTGGTTTTCTATTCCTGAATGTGTCACCTTAGGAACTCACTCCGTATTTTGATTTCCTTTGAGGCTGGCTCTTCAAAGGTGGCTGTCGTCAAGGCCTACTCTGATCATGTTAATCACTAACATAATAGTATACCCTTTGATCTTTAAGGGGGGTCACCGGCTTTTTTTTATCTTTCTCTCTTTTTCTCTCTTTCCCTGGCTTGTATCCATTCGGCCCCATTCAGCCAATTGTTTTAAGACGTTTATCCCCATCCAGGTGTCGATTTTTTCCTGGCGAGCGATAGCGAGTCAGCATTGTATGGAGAAATTCGGCTTCGCCAGAGAAATTTTTCTATCGAAAAATGTACATATTTAGCTTGTTGTCAAGAAAAATATATATATATGCTGGCTCGCTACCGCTCGCCAGGAAAATATTGACACCTGGATGGGGGTAAACGTCTTAAAACAGTAGGCTGCATGGGGCCGAATGGATACAAGCCAAAGAAGAGGGAAAGAAATAGAAAAAAAGCGAGGTGGGCTCCCTTAAGTGGAGAGGGGGGTTAATATGACCCGAGAGATGTTATATAAGTTGGAAAATATGATGATAGGTTGAGAGTAGAGATCGTTGGGTAAGAGAGATCGGCCGTGTGTTTATCTTCCGCCATCCGAGGGAGATTCCACTTGAGGGTTTTTTTCTGGACCCCTTTATCCTTCATATTTATCCTCATTCCTTTAGAGATTTTAAGACTTGCGCCCCATTAGTTTGACGATTTTAAGAAATCTAGCCCCATTTCTGTCAATTGTAAGACCTTTCATGTCATACAGGTGTCGATTTTTTCTGGAGAGTGATAGCACACTTAACTTAAGATGAATCGGCCTTCGGTCCGGACATTTTTCTACCGAAAAATTTACAAATGTATCTTGAAAGGGGGTCTAGGGGGTGTAAATTATATGTTTGATCATCTAGGGAACAAACTAAACATCTCCCCTCAAGAACATGTATTGGGGTGGTAGGATATAATTATGTAATCATTATGTAATCATTCAGTATTTAGATCCCCAGACCAAACTAAATATCCTGTACCGGTATTGCTGAATGGTTGTTATGGGTATGAACATATTTAAGGGGAGATATTCACTTAAAGACTTTTTTTCTGGACCCCTCCTCCCTCATGGTTAGCCCCATTAGTTTTGACATTTTAAAACGTTCACCCAATTAGTTTGGAAGTTTTTATGACCTTTCGTTCCATTTATCACAAGTTTAAGACCTTTCATGCCACTTATAGGTGTCTATATTTTGTTTGGCGAGCGAGAGCGAGCCTGTAATTTTTGAGGAAGCGGCCTTTGACCCGGACATTTTACAACAAGGTACACGGTTATCTCAAGGGAGGGCGTGGGGGTAATTATTTCAAGCTTGATAGAGGTTTAGGGAGCAAACTAAAGACCTCCCCTTAACCCATTATGTACCGGCGACGTCTTTTTTCTTGTATTCTAGCTATATAAAGACAATTTTGTGCAGCTTAAGAAGGATCTGTGGTAGGAAAAAAATTAGCTGATTAAGATAATGCGAAACCTGTTAATTTGCTGTAGGGCCTTTTTAAACTGAATAAAATCGTCTAGTAATAGCCAACCTAAATGGCAAAGGACGCAAGGGGTTGAATATAAAAACAATAGGGCGCGGGTTGGGCGTTCTCTGTCACTATAAGGGTCGGTCTCTAGCTCAAGGAATCTGATGGACGTATGTATTTGTTCATTTGTATATATTTTTTTATATATTTTTTTGTTTTAGTTTCCTCCCTAGACCTCTATCAAACTTAACAAACAAATAAATACATAAATTCAAATTAAACGCCCCCAACCTTCTTGGGTTCTTGTACATTTTTCGATATATTTGAGCTTGTCCGGCGCCACATTGGTGGAGTGGTCTTGCCACTGACCTGGTAATCCAAAGGTCCCGGGTTCAAATCCCGATGTATCAATGGGAAGATATTATTGGGATGGAATTTGTGCTGTACCTAGTATCAGTGCATTACCACAAGCCCACCGAAACGTCAATAAAATACCCTCCTTGTTCCCTGATTAAATAGCACTGTATGAATATTCCCATGTTCAAAATATGCTATAGTGGTGCAATGCCTGGTGAGTTATCTGCTCAACAGGTGGCGTTGTGTGTGTGTAAGTGTGAGAGTCCGAGTGTAGGGGATGAGACAGTGAAGCACGGGAACGAGGTGGCTTCAGAGATGGGGTCGTTTCAGGCCATGAGTGAGCACCGTGCCTCATGTGAAGGCAAGATGGGAGGTGCTCGTTGTACTCTACGTGCTTCACATGTCTCACTCCCTAGACTGGAACAAGACCTCACGGGCTTCACTGTTCATTGTAAAGCAGTGAATGTTAAGGCTCTCAGCCTATGCCCGAGAGGAAGTAAGTTGGAATATAGAAAAAAAACAAAAAAACAAAACATGACTTTACTGTTGCGGTGGCCTGTTTTCTATCAATCAATCAATTAATCCTTTTGAGCTATAGCACTATTTCAAATTGATTGTCTGTTAGGATTCTATCCGAATGACGATTTCAGTTATATGAAAACATAAAACAAGAAATATACTACACAGTCCCACCAGCCAATCAACCTGAAGTACAGTTATATAGATCAAAAGGATCAAGTGAACATTTCCCAGGTAAAACAAATAACAAAACAAAAATAAAAATAAAAAGACTATAGTGGACTACACTGTAAAGCACACATTCACATATGCACACACACACACACACACACACGCACACACACACACACACACACACACACACACACACACACAAACACACACCTACACACACAAACACACACATACACACACAAACACACACATACACGCAACTTAAACTACAGCATTATGAGGTGCTATGGAAATCATTGTTTAAATAAACGTCAGTATGTGACTTATCAACACTAACTCTGATCTCCGCACATGTGTACGTCCCTCAGGGTTCTATATTAGGGCCAATTTCTGAATCCACTTACAAGAGGGTGGTGTTTTGTCGTCTCCAGAACCTTTGACGCACTACTCCTCCTAAAAAGCTGCCTCCATGACATTGAACGCTTAGACCAAAATGTTTTTCAGAGCCAAAATGAACAAAGTAAACCTGTCGGATTTCCGTTACTGACCGTGGTGGCTCTACCGCGAGAGTGTATACAACGGGATGTAGCGGAATCGGGATGTAGCAGATTCATCTGCCATTAATATTATGTTACTATACATTAATGGCATCCATAATGCTCCAAACACTGACCAGACACTGCTTTTCGCTGACGACACTACATTTTTTATCTCTGAACAAAATCAGCAATCACTTGTTGATGCCATAAATTCACAACTTGTTAAACTAGAAGAGTGGTTTACTACAAACAAGGTAACTGTTAACCCTTCTCAGATTTATTCAATATTGTTATCAAACAAATATTTAGATAACGAATGGTAAACTTTCCAATTTAATGGATCTAAAGCTACATGTGGGATTGTACAGTCATTTTTAGGAGTGCTCACATATAACAAATTTAATTGGAAACTTCATACGACAGCTCTCAAACTTACGCTATCTCGACTGTGTGGTGTAATATATAACATTCAAGATATACTGTCGTTGAAAACAGTCCGCCTTGTTTATATTGCATTAATTTATCCTCACCTTTTATATTGTAATACCATAATGGTCTTCAGCATACCAAGCTCAGCTGCAACCACTTTTTAGTGTGCAAAAGAAAATTGTGAGAATTATAACCCACAGACCTAGGACACAGCCTACTATTGTGAGAATTATAACCCACAGACCTAGGACACAGCCTACTATTGTGAGAATTATAACCCACAGACCTAGGACACAGCCTACTATTGGGAGAATTATAACCCACAGACCTAGGACACAGCCTACTATTGTGAGAATTATAACCCACAGACCTAGGACACAGCCTACTATTGTGAGAATTATAACCCACAGACCTAGGGCACAGCCTACTATTGTGAGAATTATAACCCACAGACCTAGGACACAGCCTACTATTGTGAGAATTATAACCCACAGACCTAGGACACAGCCTACTCAGCTACTCTTTTATATAGTTGAAAAAGTTACATTTGAAGAATAATTTTAACCAATCTATAAGGTTTCTCACACACACATTCTTAAATAACATCAAATATTGTCCTGTTGAATATTAAGTTAAACATCATTTTAGCTATAGCATTAAAAATGAAAATTTTGTAAATTCCAGCCAGTCACAATTATTTGTTTGATTTCGAGGTACTCAATTATGGAACACCCTCCGATAATGCTTTGATATATAAACTCAAACAATATTATATCTAGCAATACAATTTAGTATAGAAAACCTGTTTGTATGACACCATTTGGCAAATATTAACCGTGATTTATTGTTAGATATTCACATATATTTTGTTATTAACTTTAAAATTGTCTCTTCTCTTAAGTACTTATTGTTATGTTGTAGATGTGTTGTTGTTATTCTCATAACTACACCAATAATGACAGCATCAACAAATGCTTAGCGGGTTCTGCTTAATATACAATATTGTGAGAAACTATCCTTGTTTATTCCTATGAGCTAAATATAAAATTAAATATGAATATGAACTTGAATTTGAATTTCCATCCCCTCTACACTCTCTAGATTTGGCAACTAAGCCCTAAGCCACCTAAGGGGACATGACCACTCTCGGATGCTACACCCTTCACCCATACCCTTCACTCTAACCCTTCACCCCAACCCTTCACCCCAGACCCGTGGATTAAGCTGAGCATTAGGTGGATGTGGGGGAAGAAAGGTACAAAGTATGGGATGGATCAGCTGCGAGTCGGTAGGTTGGTGGAGAGTATTGTAGTGGGTAGGTTGGTGGAGAGTAATGTAGTGGGTAGATTGGTGGAGGGTATCGTAGTGGGTAGGTTGGTGGAGGGTATCGTAGTGGGTAAGTTGGTGGAGAGTATTGTAGTGGGTAGGTTGGTGGAGAGTATCGTAGTGGGTAGGTTGGTTGGTTGGAGAGTATCGTAGTGTGTAGGTTGGTGGAGAGTATTGTAGTGGGTAGGTTGGTGGAGAGTATTGTAGTGGGTAGGTTGGTGGAGAGTATCGTAGTGGGTAGGTTGGTGGAGAGTATTGTAGTGGGTAGGTTGGTAGAGAGTATTGTAGTGGGTAGGTTGGTGGAGAGTATTGTAGTGGGTAGGCTAGTGGAGAGTATCGTAGTGGGTAGGTTGGTGGAGGGTATCGTAGCGGGTAGATTGGTGGAGAGTATTGTAGTGGGTAGATTGGTGGAGAGTATCGTAGTGAGTATGTTGGTGGAGAGTATCGTAGTGGGTAGGTTGGTTGGAGAGTGTCGTAGTGGGTAGGTTGGATGGTGGAGAGTATCGTATTGGGTAGGTTGGTGGAGACTATTGTAGTGGGTAGGTTGGTGGAGAGTAATGTAGTGGGTAGATTGGTGGAGGGTATCGTAGTGGGTAGTTTGGTGGAGGGTATCGTAGTGGGTAAGTTGGTGGAGTATTGTAGTGGGTAGGTTGGTGGAGAGTATCGTAGTGGGTAGGTTGGTTGGTTGGAGAGTATCGTAGTGGGTAGGTTGGTGGAGAGTATTGTAGTGGGTAGGTTGGTGGAGAGTATTGTAGTGGGTAGGTTGGTGGAGAGTATCATAGTGGGTAGGTTGGTGGAGAGTATTGTAATGGGTAGGTTGGTGGAGAGTATTGTAGTGGGTAGGTTGGTGGAGAGTATTGTAGTGGGTAGGCTAGTGGAGAGTATTGTAGTGGGTAGGTTGGTGGAGGGTATCGTAGCGGGTAGATTGGTGGAGAGTATTGTAGTGGGTAGATTGGTGGAGAGTATCGTAGTGAGTATGTTGGTGGAGAGTATCGTAGTGGGTAGGTTGGTTGGAGAGTGTCGTAGTGGGTAGGTTGGATGGTGGAGAGTATCGTATTGGGTAGGTTGGTGGAGAATATTGTAGTGGGTAGGTTGGTGGAGAGTAATGTAGTGGGTAGATTGGTGGAGGGTATCGTAGTGGGTAGTTTGGTGGAGGGTATCGTAGTGGGTAAGTTGGTGGAGAGTATTGTAGTGGGTAGGTTGGTGGAGAGTATCATAGTGGGTAGGTTGGTGGAGAGTATCGTAGTGGGTAGGTTGGTGGAGAGTATTGTAGTGGGTAGGTTGGTGGAGAGTATTGTAGTGGGTAGGTTGGTGGAGAGTATCATAGTGGGTAGGTTGGTGGAGAGTATTGTAATGGGTAGGTTGGTGGAGAGTATTGTAGTGGGTAGGTTGGTGGAGAGTATTGTAGTGGGTAGGCTAGTGGAGAGTATCGTAGTTGGTAGGTTGGTGGAGGGTATCGTAGCGGGTAGATTGGTGGAGAGCATTGTAGTGGGTAGGTTGGTGGAGAGTATCGTAGTGGGTATGTTGGTGGAGAGTATCGTAGTGGGTAGGTTGGTGGAGAGTATCGTAGTGGGTAGGTTGGTTGGAGAGTGTCGTAGTGGGTAGGTTTGGATGGTGGAGAGTATCGTATTGGGTAGGTTGGTGGAGACTATTGTAGTGGGTAGGTTGGTGGAGAGTATCGTAGTGGGTAGGTTGGTGGATAGTATCATAGTGGGTAGGTTGGTTGGTTGGAGAGTATCGTAGTGGGTAGGTTGGTTGGTGGAGAGTATCGTAGTGGGTAGGTTGGTGGAGAGTATCGTAGTGGGTTGGTTGGTGGAGAGTATCGTAGTGGGTAGGTTGGTTGGTGGAGAGTATCGTAGTGGGTAGGTTGGTTGGTGGAGAGTATTATAGTGGGTAGGTTGGTTGGTGGAGAGTATCGTAGTGGGTAGGTTGGTTGGTGGAGAGTATCGTAGATGGTAGGTTGGTGGAGAGTATCGTAGTGGGTAGGTTGGTGGAGAGTATTGTAGTGGGTAGGTGGTTGGTGGAGAGTATCGTTGTGGGTAGGTTGGTTGGTGGAGAGTATTGTAGTGGGTAGGGTGGTTGGTGGAGAGCATCGTAGTGGGTAGGCTGGTTGGTGGAGAGTATCGGAGAGGGTAGGTTGGTGGAGAGTATCGTAGTGGGTAGGTCGGTGGAGAGTATTGTAGTGAGTAGGTCGGTGGAGAGTATCGTAGTGGGTAGGTTGGTGGAGAGTATTGTAGTGGGTAGGTTGGTGGAGAGTATCGTAGTGGGTAGGTTGGTGGAGAGTATTGTAGTGGGTAGGTTGGTAGAGAGTATTGTAGGGGGTAGGTTGGTGGAGAGTATTGTAGTGGGTAGGCTAGTGGAGAGTATCGTAGTGGGTAGGTTGGTGGAGGGTATCGTAGCGGGTAGATTGGTGGAGAGTATTGTAGTGGGTAGATTGGTGGAGAGTATCGTTGTGAGTATGTTGGTGGAGAGTATCGTAGTGGGTAGGTTGGTTGGAGAGTGTCGTAGGGGGTAGGTTGGATGGTGGAGAGTATCGTATTGGGTAGGTTGGTGGAGACTATTGTAGTGGGTAGGTTGGTGGAGAGTAATGTAGTGGGTAGATTGGTGGAGGGTATCGTAGTGGGTAGTTTGGTGGAGGGTATCGTAGTGGGTAAGTTGGTGGAGAGTATTGTAGTGGGTAGGTTGGTGGAGAGTATCGTAGTGGGTAGGTTGGTTGGTTGGAGAGTATCGTAGTGGGTAGGTTGGTGGAGAGTATTGTAGTGGGTAGGTTGGTGGAGAGTATTGTAGTGGGTAGGTTGGTGGAGAGTATCATAGTGGGTAGGTTGGTGGAGAGTATTGTAATGGGTAGGTTGGTGGAGAGTATTGTAGTGGGTAGGTTGGTGGAGAGTATTGTAGTGGGTAGGCTAGTGGAGAGTATTGTAGTGGGTAGGTTGGTGGAGGGTATCGTAGCGGGTAGATTGGTGGAGAGTATTGTAGTGGGTAGATTGGTGGAGAGTATCGTAGTGAGTATATCGTAGTGGGTAGGTTGGTTGGAGAGTGTCGTAGTGGGTAGGTTGGATGGTGGAGAGTATCGTATTGGGTAGGTTGGTGGAGACTATTGTAGTGGGTAGGTTGGTGGAGAGTAATGTAGTGGGTAGATTGGTGGAGGGTATCGTAGTGGGTAGTTTGGTGGAGGGTATCGTAGTGGGTAAGTTGGTGGAGAGTATTGTAGTGGGTAGGTTGGTGGAGAGTATCGTAGTGGGTAGGTTGGTTGGTTGGAGAGTATCGTAGTGGGTAGGTTGGTGGAGAGTATTGTAGTGGGTAGGTTGGTGGAGAGTATTGTAGTGGGTAGGTTGGTGGAGAGTATCATAGTGGGTAGGTTGGTGGAGAGTATTGTAATGGGTAGGTTGGTGGAGAGTATTGTAGTGGGTAGGTTGGTGGAGAGTAGTGGGTAGGCTAGTGGAGAGTATCGTAGTGGGTAGGTTGGTGGAGGGTATCGTAGCGGGTAGATTGGTGGAGAGTATTGTAGTGGGTAGGTTGGTGGAGAGTATCGTAGTGGGTATGTTGGTGGAGAGTATCGTAGTGGGTAGGTTGGTGGAGAGTATCGTAGTGGGTAGGTTGGTTGGAGAGTGTCGTAGTGGGTAGGTTTGGATGGTGGAGAGAGTATGGTATGGGGTAGGTTGGGGGAGACTATTGTAGTGGGTAGGTTGGTGGAGAGTATCGTAGGGGGTAGGTTGGTGGATAGTATCATAGTGGGTAGGTTGGTTGGTTGGAGAGTATCGTAGTGGGTAGGTTGGTGGTGGAGAGTATCGTAGTGGGTAGGTTGGTGGAGAGTATCGTAGTTGGTTGGTTGGTGGAGAGTATCGTAGTGGGTAGGTTGGTTGGTGGAGAGTATCGTAGTGGGTAGGTTGGTTGGTGGAGAGTATTATAGTGGGTAGGTTGGTTGGTGGAGAGTATCGTAGTGGGTAGGTTGGTTGGTGGAGAGTATCGTAGAGGGTAGGTTGGTGGAGAGTATCGTAGTGGGTAGGTTGGTGGAGAGTATTGTAGTGGGTAGGTTGGTTGGTGGAGAGTATCGTTGTGGGTAGGTTGGTTGGTGGAGAGTATTGTAGTGGGTAGGGTGGTTGGTGGAGAGCATCGTAGTGGGTAGGTTGGTTGGTGGAGAGTATCGTAGAGGGTAGGTTGGTGGAGAGTATCGTAGTGGGTAGGTCGGTGGAGAGTATTGTAGTGGGTAGGTCGGTGGAGAGTATCGTAGTGGGTAGGTTGGTGGAGAGTATCGTAGAGGGTAGGTTGGTGGAGAGTATCGTAGTGGGTAGGTTGGTGGAGAGTATCGTAGTGGGTAGGTTGGTTGGTGGAGAGTATCGTAGAGGGTAGGTTGGTGGAGAGTATCGTAGTGGGTAGGTCGGTGGAGAGTATTGTAGTGGGTAGGTTGGTGGAGAGTATCGTAGTGGGTAGGTTGGTGGAGAGTATCGTAGAGGGTAGGTTGGTGGAGAGTATCGTAGTGGGTAGGTCGGTGGAGAGTATTGTAGTGGGTAGGTTGGTGGAGAGTATCGTAGTGGGTAGGTTGGTGGAGAGTATCGTAGAGGGTAGGTTGGTGGAGAGTATCGTAGTGGGTGTTAGGTAGCTCAAAGTTGTCATTGGTTAGGAGATATTTACATATATTTACATAGGTACACTGGCCACACTGGCCTTACGATCCCGGCGATGTGTATATAGGACTTAACTCTACTAGGGATAGCAAATTCGAAAGTTCGGACAAGTGGAAGGAGAGAGAGAGAGAGATAGACAGATAAGAAAGACAAACAGAAAAGAGAGAGGAAAAGAGTTCAAGGGAAAGGGATTAACAAAAGGATATACTGTAAATAACGTAAACGGAAATTCACTCACATTGATAGCGTAATGGTTAGTGCACTGAATTTCGGTGTGAGTATTCCAGGTTCGAATCCTTGGAGTGCCACATGTATTCGTTGGTTTCATTGCATTCATTAATTAGGTTTATTTGTAAGTTAATTGGTGGATTGGTGATAACATGAACATATATATATTGACCACACACCCTTGTCGAGTATTGCGTATATAATTTCGTCTTGTTAGTTGGGGTGGATGGAGGGGAAGACGGATTACCAGAGAGAGAGAGAGCGAGAGAGTGAGAGTGAGTGAGTGAGATTGAGAGAGAAAAAACAAACAAAAAGAGAGAGGAGAGAGAGAGAGAGAGAGAGAGAGAGAGAGAGAGAGAGAGAGAGAGAGAGAGAGAGAGAGAGAATAACAACAACAACAGAAACCATACCAATATTCCGTCTATAATTCGGCCCTGTCTGTTGGAGTAGATGGAAGGGGTTGGATTAAGGGGAGATTTTCACTTAAGGGGGTGTTTTTTTTTACCCCATCTCCCTCACGCTTAGCCCCATTAGCCTAGTTTGAGATTTTAAGACGCTTTATCCATTAGTTTGGCGATTTTACGATTTTTCGCCCCATTTTTTTCAATTTAAGACCGTTTGTGCCATTTCGGTGTCCATTTTTTGCCTGGCGAGCGATAGCGAGCCTTTAATTTGTGAGGAACCGGCTTTCCGGAACATTTTTCTAACTAAAAATGTACAAACTTATCTCGATGAGGGTTCTGGGGGTATTTTTTAAAGATTAATGAACGTCTAGGGAGTACACTAATAACTTCCCCTTAAGGTCTGGAAAAAGGGCATTTTATAATTAGGCTTCTAATTAACTAGGTAAGAGAGAGAGAGTAGGTGTGTGTTCCAGTGTGTACCCGTGTGTGTGTGTGTGTTACTCAGTTAGTCACTCAGTTACTTGTTCGTCAAGGGGAATCCACGCAATGCGAGCTAAGCTCATTATTATCGCGCCTCCTTAACTGGGAATGTATTGCGTGAAATGCATGTTAAGTGTTTTATGTACTGTTGGAATGGCTGTGGATGTGTGTGTAGTCTGTATTTTAGCCAATTGGCGACATCGGAAACGAAGGCTTAGGGTGGATCTGTATGGTACCATTCTCACTATAGACGGCACCGTCTCGCCCGAAGGCTTAGGTAGCCATCAACTTAGGTGAACCATATGATACCCATCTCGCCTTGTACCATTTTTGCCAACCCCAGATGGGACGTCACAACGTCGTCCACTTATTCCAGGTACCTATTTACAACTAGGTGAACTGAGGCTAACACATGAAAGGAGACAAGCCCAATTTGTCTCCGCCCGGCCGGGGATTGAACCCCCGACCCCTCGTGTGTGAGACGAGAGCTCTTCCTACTAGGCTACGGGCTGTGTGTGTGTGTGTGTGAGTGTGTGTTCCAGTATGTCCCTGTGTGTGTGTATGTTTGTGGTTCAGTATGTTCCCGCGTGTGTGTGTGTGTTCCAGTATGTCCCCGTATGTGTGTGTGCGTTCCAGTATGTCCCCGTATGTGTGTGTGTTCCAGTATGTCCCAGTGTGTCTGTGTGTGTGTGTGTTCCAGTATGTCCCCGTGTGTGTGTGTGTTCCAGTGTGCCCCTGTGTCTGTATTTTTATATGTGTATGCGTATGAACCTGATGTTAAATTAATAGTGAGGTTCCTCATACGGCTAAGATAGATGCACGGTGGAACCTTCAGCTGCCCCGCAAGAGGAGTGAAAGAGATAAAGAGAGTCAAGAGGAGCTACAAAGAGTTACAAGGAATTGTCAGTATCTTAGACATTCCGGTGATATATTCAAAGTGGAAAGAGATATATTCAAAGTGGAAAGAGATATATTGTGTAAGCACTGTGTCCATTTAATAGTGTGAAAAATACAGCCTATACTCTCTTCTTAAACTGCTCTACTGAAGAACTATTTACAACATTTGAGGGAAATTTATTCCAGGTAGAACAAATTTAATATGTGAGAAAGTGTCCACATGCACTATAGTCTATTCTCTGTAAGTAGGCGAGATCTCATGACCTCTATCCTCTGTAAATAAAAAACGACTAGAGTAATTGAGCTAATATGTCTACCATTTGGGAAGAGTCTTTCAAGGTATAGATGTGGACATTTACAGCCAATTTGCTCTAGCCCTTTTTGAGTTACAAAGGTTAGAGGTCATGATTTCTCGCCTACTTACAGCGAATCGACTATATGTGCTGAATCTCTTCAATTCTATATTTTAGCCATGGTTCATGGTTGTGTGCTTTATTCCTATTGAGAGTAAACATGTTTATTATATTCCAATTTTGGCAATGACCTCGTAATGTACTCGTTTCCAACGAAAAGAGGCTAAGCGTTCTCAACTGGTTCTCATAGCTCAGTATTCTTATCGGTAGAATAAGCTTTCTAACCCTAGTTTGGACTCTTTCTAGTCGCAATATATCGTTCCTGAGTGCTGAAGACTAGAATTGACCAGCATATTCTAAAATAGACCGTGTCAAAACATTGTAGAGTGTAAGGACTATCTCATTATTTCTATACTGAGAGAGAGAGAGAGAAAGAGAAAGAGAGAGAGAGAGAGAGGCGAAGAACCTGGGATGGCTAGGTGTAGCTAAATTAATCTCAAAATGATAAATTACTGGGAGGCTCAAGATGGGTGGTGAGTGGGGAGTTGATGGTGGAAGGAGAGAGAGAGAGATTTACATATATACTCTGGCCACACACACCTTACGATCCCAGCAAGGTGGTTAGGACTTTATTCTAGTAGAGCTAACAAACCAGAGAGTAAGGGAAAGTGGAAGGAAAGGATAGCAAAGAAAAAGACACTCTTCCTCCCCTCCCCTCCCCGGTCCCCCTTCCCTGGGGACTCACAGGCGGGTCGTTGATCTCCAATTTTTTATAAATTTTGGAAAAGGTAGTGAAGTATGTAAGGTGTTTGTAGTATAGTGCGTTGCAAGAGAGAGAAGGTGTTTGGAGGACAAACTGGGGTTCCCCTCTATTTTAGTGAGGCAAGGAAAGGATCAGCAAAGGAGGCCAGGTGGTGAAACAGGATTTCCAGTTGTCCTTAGCCACCACTTGTAGCACTCCCCGGGAATACCACCCTGCATGGCTGGTGCCTAAAGCCTCCTCCTACTGATCAATATTAAACAAAATTCTCCTTATTGTGTCCAAGAAAAAAACAATACCAGAAGTGACAGACTTTATATATCCAAGCATGAAGAAACGTAAAGTTATGTTATTGGACAATAAATATATAGCTTATTCATCACCCCCCCCCCCCCCAAAAAAAATTGTAATGGCAGAAACAGCGACAAAACGTGTAAGCATATCTAATTTTTGGAATAAAGAACATCGTCCTCCGTTTCTTTTCCGTCCTAGCTAAGCCAAGGTAAGTCTGGCAGCCTTGCAAATATAATATAAGCAAAGCGTAATGTTATCCTGTTTTCAGGTTAACTCTTTCAATCATATGGGGACTATTTTCATTCTACTTTGGATATCGTTAGACTATTTTATACAGCTTTGGAAGGACATCTAGCATTATAAAAAGGTAAAATGTATTTCTTGTATGCCTTTACTCACCATTAACCCTTTTTAAACTGAATATCTATCTATCTATCTATCTATCTATCTATCTATCTATCTATCTATCTATCTATCTATCTATCTATCTATCTATCTATCTATCTATCTATCTATCTATCTATCTATCTATCTATCTATCTATCTATCTATCTATCTATCTATTGTCGGACGCCGTGATCCCCGAAGGGGAGGCCAGCTTAATAAAACTGTGTATTAATAGTCAGGGGAAAAAAAAAAAGTATTGGTATATTTAAACGGATAGCAAAGGCCTTTTCTGATTTTTCTCATTCTTATTCTCGGTCTATTGTGTCTTCTTCGTAAATGCCAATCCATACCAAAGTAAATTAAATAGGCTAATAAATTTAATATAGAAAAAGTACATACAGTAGTTACTCAGCATTGCTCTCAGGTAAAGCACAGGCATTTTCTTATTCTCGTCAATCAAATTCATAAGTTTAAATAAGGTTAAAAAAAAAAAAAAAAAATGTATAAGGACAGACAAAAGAAATTATGAAATCAGGATAGCCAATGACTCAAAAAATAACCCTAAGGCTTTTTACCAGCTATATAAATCTAAAGTTAGAGATAAAATAGGCCCCCTTAAAACTTCGATAGGAGAAATGACAGAAAGTGATTTAGAAATGTGCAGTACATTAAATAGTCAGTTTCTATCCGTTTTCACTAATGAAAATTTGGCACAGATTCCAGAAGTCCGTAAGGTGTATAGAGATAGTATAGAAAATAGGTTAAGTACGGTTACTATAAGTAGAAATGATGTGCTTAAGGAAATTGACAGACTGAAACCTCAGAAATCGCCTGGTCCCGATGAGGTATATGCCAGAGTATTAAAAGAATGCAGAGATGAGTTAAGTTACCCATTAACATTTCTTTTTAACAATTCATTAGAAACAGGTATAGTTCCAGAAGCTTGGAAGCTTGCAAATGTAGTTCCGATTTTCAAAAAAGGTGATAAATCAATAGCATCCAATTACCGTCCCATTAGTCTCACTTCAATCATAGGAAAGCTACTAGAGTCAATTATTGCTAGGAAAATGAGAAACCACTTAGAAACATTTAACTTAATCAATTCTTCTCAGCATGGATTCACACAGGGACGTTCTTGCCTTACTAATTTGCTTAGTTTTTTCTCAGAGGTATATGAAGCAGTAGATAATGACAAGGCATACGATATTATATATTTAGATTTCAGTAAAGCTTTCGACAGAGTCCCTCATGAGAGATTGATGAGGAAGGTTGAGGCACATGGAATAGGTGGGGCGTTGTTGGGATGGATTAGGTCATGGCTAATTGGTAGGAAACAGAGAGTCAGCATAAATGGTACCAAGTCAGAGTGGGGAGCAGTCAAAAGTGGTGTCCCCCAGGGATCGGTATTAGGTCCCCTGTTGTTTCTTATATACATAAATGACCTAGATTTAGGTATAACTAGTAGGATAAGTAAATTCGCAGACGATACTAAAATGGGGAGATCAATTGATTCAGATAGCGATATAGAGTGCCTCCAAAGGGATCTAGATACCTTACATGAATGGTCAGTAAATTGGCAGATGAAGTTTAACATTGACAAATGCAAGGTATTAAAGATAGGGAAGATGCAAACAAATGTTAAATATAAACTAGCTAATTTAGAATTAGAAAATTCAGACTGCGAGAAAGATCTAGGTGTGTTTGTTAGCAATGATTTGAAGCCTAGAAAACAGTGTATAGGCGTTCGTAATAAGGCAAACAGGATTCTCGGGTTCATCTCTAGGAGTGTGAGTAACAGAACTGCTGATGTTATCTTAAAACTTTACTTGTCATTAGTGAGACCCCATATGGATTATGCTGTCCAATTTTGGTGTCCTTATTACAGAATGGACATAGATTCATTGGAGAGAGTACAGCGTAGAATGACAAAAATGATCCATAATATTAGAAATCTTCCGTATGAAGAAAGGTTGAAGAAATTAGGTTTACATTCGTTAGAGAGACGCAGAGTTAGAGGGGATATGATAGAGGTGTTCAAGTGGGTTAGTGGGATTAACAAAGGGGACATGACAAATGTACTAAAGCTCAGTGATAGCGAAAGAACTCGTACCAATGGTTTCAAATTAGATAAATTTCGTTTCAGAAAAGATATAGGCAAATATTGGTTTGGTAACAGAGTTGTAGATGGGTGGAATGGACTACCAAGTGCTATAGTGGGATCTAAAACTGTAGGGAGCTTTAAGATAAAATTGGATAAGCATATGGACGAGAAGGGTTGGGTGTGAAGGGGGATCAGCCGGGTTGGGCCAATCAGCGCTCTGCAGACCCCCATAATCCTGCGTTAATCTCTAACCGTTTTGGTAGGATGATCCTCAGGGTATTAGAGTGTTGAGCCTATAATTGGGCTTTGTAATTGATTTGGAGTTGTGTGGGACAGGGATCTGCCTTGCTTAGGCCAATCGGCTTTCTGCAGACTCCCATTTTCTTATGTTCTTATGTTCTTATAAGTCTATCTACGGTATTCTTCGTAAAACCCGAGCCAAGCCAAAATGTGTCCGTGTGAAATGTTTGATAAAGGCAAAGCACTAATTTACTTTACATTGTTCTCAGGTTTAACAGAGGCCGTTTCATATTCTTAGTCTTTCTTTAGGGGACAGTGGTTATTTTGTGGGTCTATTTACTTATATATTCATTTATTTGTTAGTTTCCTCCCTAGACCTCCATCAAACTTAAAAAACGCCCATTAGTTGCCCCTTCGATAATAATTTGTATTTTTTTTTCGGTAGAAAAATGTCACGGTTCCTCTGCAATTATAGGTTCTCTATCGCTCGCCAGGAAAAAAATTGACACCTAAAAGGGCACGAAAGGACTTAATATTGACAAATAAATGGGGCGAAAGGTCTTAAAATCGATAAACTAATGGGTCGAACGTCTTAAGATCTGAAAACTAACGGGATTAAACATGAGGAAGAACGGGATCTAGAAAAACGGCCCATCTCCCCTTAACAGAGGCCTTTTCATATTCATAGTAATTCTTAACCTTATTTTCAACTTCTATCTAGATTTCTTTTGTTTTTTCGTTTCTGTTCATCTCTTTTCTTTTCTTCTCTCCGTATCTCTTACCATTCTTCTCCTCTCCTTTTGTCCCGTATATGTTATGCTTTCCTCATTTCCTATCATTCTTCCCCATTCTCACATCCTGTATCTTCTCTTCTCTCCTCATCTCCTATTATTCTTCTCAATTCTTATAATTTCTCATCATTCTTCTGCACTCTCTCATCCTTTATCATATATTATCTCCATTCCTCTCATTTCTCAGCGTTCTTTTCCATTCCTCTCATATCTTATCATTCTTCTCCACTCCTTTCATCCCGTTTCTTTTCTTCTCTCGTCATTTCTTATTATTCTTCTCCATTCCTCTCTCATTCGTTATAATTTCTTCTCTCCGCATCTCTTATTCTTATTCTCCATTCTTCTCATCTCTCATCATACTTCTCCATTCCTCTCATATCTTATCATTCTTCTCCACTCCTTTAATCCCGTAACTTCTCTTCTTTCCTCATCTCCTGTCATTCTTCTCCTCTATTTCTTCTCCTTCATAAAATCCGAGCCCAGCAGAAGTAAGGGTGACGGACTGATAAGATTCTCCGAAGTAGCCGCTACTTAAGGGGCTCACCTCGCTTTTTGTTTTCTCTTTCTCTCCCACTCTCTTTGGCTTGTATCCATTCGGCCCCATTCAGCCTACTGTTTTAAGACATTTACCCCCATCCAGGTGTCAATACTTTCCTGGCGAGTGGTAGCGAGCCAGCATATGCAGTATATATTTTTGTTTTGACAACAAGCTAAATTTGTACATTTTTTCGGTAGAAAAATGTCTCCGGCGAAGCCGGATTTCTCCATACAATGCTGGCTCGCTATCGCTCGCCAGGAAGAAATTGACACCTGGATGAGGATTAACGTCTTAAATACAGTTGGCTGAATGGGGCTGAATGGATACAAGCCAGAGCTGAAAGAAAAAAAAGCAGGTGACCCCCCTTAAACCAATCTCCTCCTTGAGAAACTTTGCTGTCCTGCTTTCCGACCTCCTGCCATGAATCAATTATGGAGCCAAACACTGATCCAACCTTCTGTGTGTGTGTGTGTGTGTGTGTGTGTTACCCAGACCTCCAAATGTCTTAAGGGGGTACTACTCACTTTTTCTGGACCCCCTTCTCCCTCATGTTAAGCATATTAGTTTTGAGGGTTTAAGACATTCGTTCCGCTAGTTTGGCGATTTTGAGACTTTTCGCCTCATTTAGTTGTCAATATTAAGACCTTTCGTGCCATTTAGGTGTCGACTTTTTTCCTACCGAGCGATAGCGAGCCTCTAATTTTAGAAGGAACCGGCCTTTGGCCGGGCCATTTTTCTACCGAAAAATGTACAAATTTATCTTGAAAGGGGGTCTAGGGGGTGTTTTTCTAAGCTTGATAAAGGTCTACCGAGGAAACTAAAAAATGAATAAAATATATAAATATATAGACCAAAAACCAAGCACTACCCCCTTAATTTGCACGTGTCTTTAGAATGTTGGGTGTCTCCTGAAATACTTGTTGGTGAGCGTTACTGATTTGTTTTCTTTTTCTATGTGAATGAAGGCCAGCTGGCTGTAACAAGTGTCTCCCCCAAAGTTGAGAGAGTGACAGAGCCAAATTCAAGGTACTTTAGAGTCAAAATGTTTGGACACAAGGATCTTGAAGCAGTTTAAGTCATGGGATAAGGATAATACAGATTGAGGGAGTGAGTTCCAAAGCTTACTTGTTGAGTAGAAGAAAGACTGGGAAAATCGGTTCAGTCTTGGGTTAGAGATTTGGATAGAATAGGGGTTGGAGTGTGTTGAGAGGCGGGTGACTCCCACTCTCCATAAGGGAGGAGGTATACACTGAGAAAGCTCTGAAGAACATTGGTTATTGTAGCAGCGGGAGAAAAGAGATGCAACATTGCGGCGTATAT
>CM064487.1:21562384-21693887 GCA_032716605.1 Paralithodes platypus
TGTCGGTTAGAAAATTGAATGTACTTGGTTTTCTGTGCATTAAAGGAAACTAGATTCTCTTGTCCCCATTCATTAATTCTAGAAGGTCCTGGTTCAGAGAAATTGCAGTGTTTATCTTTGAATTTATAAGATCGGGTTGGGTGAAAGAATTGGTAAATGTGAAGGAACTGTGGAGTGTTGAGTCATCTGCGTAGGAATGTATTGGATTATGAGTGGTAGATATGAGATCATTGATATGAATGAGGAACAGAGTTGGGGCCAAAACTGATCCCTGGGGAACACCAGCATTTATTGAGTGAAATTGAGAATAAAGGCCATCTACCATTACACGTATTTTTCTGTTATGAAGATAAGAAGAAATTAGTGGAACTAATGATGCAAGGCCGTAGTGTGACATCTTCGACAATAAGGATTGATGCCAGACTCTATCAAATGCCTTTGATATATCCAGTGCTATTGTATGTGTTTCACCATGTTGGTCTGTAGCTTGGTTGATTTGATGCGTAAGAAGGCAAAGAATGTCTGCAGTTGATCGACATCGTCTAAAACCATATTGCCTATCACTGATTAATTTAGTATTCTCAAGATGCTTAATTATGTGATTATTTAATATAATTTCAAAAACTTTGCCAAGAGTGGAAGTTATAGCTATTGGTCTGTAGTTTGATGGATCTGAAGAGGCACCTTTTTTAGGAACTGGATGGATGTTTGCTTCTTTCCAGGGTACTGGGAAGCATGAGGTATGAGTACACAGACGGAAAATTTTTGCCAATACAGGAGCGAGCACCAAGGAGCAATTCTTAAGTACTATTGGAGGAATTTCATCTGGACCAGGAGCCTTATCTACTGAGAGATTCTGCAAAATAGTTTTGACATGTCTGGTGTGGATCTTAAGTGAGGGAATTTCAGGTGAATTAAAATTAAGTACAGGGACATCTTGATTTATTTCATCTAAGGTTGAGTTGGTGGAGAAAATATCTGCAAGAAGGTTAGCTTTACCTCGTGGGTCACTTACAAGATTGCCAGTCGGAGATTTTAATGGTGGAATGGATGAAGCAGTAGTGAAGTTGGATTTGAATGAGTTAAGAGTAGACCAAAATATTTTGTTATCATTTGGATTATTTAGAAGTTTATTTGCCTGCTTATGGAGAAAGTTTGATTTAGTTAGGTTTAATACAGTTTTGGCATGATTTCTGATGTTTCTAAAGTAATTAAAGGCTTCATGTGTTTTTGATCTTGTGTATGCATTGTAGGCTATTGCTTTTTGTTCAGTTACTCTAGCACAATTATGGTCAAACCATTTAGGTGAATTAGATCTTTTACTGTACTTTTGATGAGGAATAAAAGTTTCCATTCCAATTTTTACAAAATCTTGTATGTGGCTCAAGGTGGAGTGTGCATCATTAGAAAAGAAAGAGGTCCAGGGAATATCAATAAAGAAACCTTGAAGACCCTCCCAGTCTGCCCTATCGTAATGCCATTTAGTCACCAAAACAGGTTCAGAGTGGGAAGGTGTGGTAGGTGATACACAGGTGGCCTGTATCAGACAGTGATCAGAAGATCCAAGTGGGGACCTCACTGTAACATCATAATTTTCTGAATTGGTTGTTAAAAATAAGTCCAGTAGGTGGGAATTATGATTAGGATTATCTGGTACACGGGTGGGTTGGTTGACTAGTTGAATGAGATTAAATGAGTCTGCAAATAGCTCACATTCAAGACCAGCATCATCAGTCCTGGCTGAATGAGTGAGCCATTCAACATTATGGACATTAAAATCACCCAACAGTGATTTCAGAAGAAGCATTTAAGTTGAGGACACTGAGTTGTGAGGACAGAGAATCAAAAAGACTTTGCTCTGGAGGAGTATTTGGGGAACGGTAGATGCAACATATGTATTTAAATTTACCAGCAGAAATTAATTTGTATATAGAATAATCAAAATAGGGACACTTGAAACTAGTAACCTCCTCCAGGGCAATTTCAGATTTTGCGAAGCAACATACACCACCTTTAGGTCTGAAATTTTGGAGCAGTTGATAACCTGGAAAATTAAATCTAGATGTGTCAGATGTGGATGTTACTTGAGTCTCTGTCAAAAAAAGGAGAGTAGGGGATTCTGCTTGAAGAAATTGGTGTACAGAATTGATGTTAGAGTGAAGTCCCCTTATATTACTAAAGAAATAGCTGTACTGACAAGCAGCTTTGGGACGTTGCAATGCTCTTGACACAGTCGCATGATGACGACCGGGAGGGCCCTGTGTCAATAACCCAACCCTGCCGGGGGTGGATATCCGAGGGACCACCAGGTTTGCTCTTAACAATTGTACTGCCATCTTTATAAGGTAAGTGTATGGTGTTACATGTATGATATGTAGTGGGAAGAGTAGTATTTTATGGATAGAGGATAGCGATGTAGGGCAATGTCGTGAAGTTGGATGTGTATGTTATATAAAGAGGGTTTTCCTGATACCCCTGATGTGTGAGGCAGAAAGATATGTATCCAGCTACCAAGGCCTGGGAGAGAAAATGGAATTCAGGCTATTCCCTGAGTCTCCCGAAACCTTGGCGGTAGTACTTCCCTGGGCGGAGCTGCCTACCCCTACTACCTATAAATATATATTATATTATATTCTCTCTCCTCATCTCTTCTCTTGTTGTCTGTTCTCTCCTCTGTTTTTAATATTTTACTTTCCTCTCATCTCTTCACTTTCTATCTCTGCTCTCCTCTTTTAAAATATGTTCTTCTCCCTTCTCGTCTCTTCTCTTCCTAGCTGTTCTTTCTTCTTTATTCTCTCAATCTTCTCTTTTCCCACCTCTCCTGTTATCTCCTCATCTATTCTTCTCTTTTCTTCTCGCTTTATTTCTTCTCTTCCCACCTCTTCTCTCCTCATCTCTTTTCTCCTCTTCCTATCTCTTCTCTCTTCATATCTCTCTCCATCTCGTCTCTTCCCTTCTCTCCTCATCTCTTCTCTTCCCATCTCTCCTCTCTTCATTTATAAAATGTTCTTATCTCTGCTCTTCTTTTATCTCCTCTTCTCTCTTGGTGTGTGTGTCTGGAACTTCACAGACGACCGCAGGGGCTTGGCCATTTTTGTTTTTTGCTTGCTCTGGATCTCGCTTTCATGTACGTCCTCACTCCTCTTTAATTTTGTAACTGCCTGTTTAACTTGCTATCTGTCTAACTATGATGCTTACATAACCACAGAATATGATTTATATATATATATATATATATATATATATATATGTGTGTGTGTGTGTGTGTGTGTGTGTGTGTGTGTGTGTGTGTCTGTTTAAAAATATACATACATAACATACAGTATTCCATCTTTCCCTTATCCTATGACATAAATTGCTTCAAACTCCGTGTGTCCAGACATTTTGGCTTGAACATTCCTTGATTTTGGCCCTGTCACTCTTTCAACTCTGGCCGGGTGAGGCACTCGTCACAGGCGAGGTCTCAGGTAAAGTTTCTATGGTAAGGTCAATAAAGCATCTTCTCCATTATATATATATATATATACCGGTATATATATATATATATATATATATATATATATATATATATATATATATATATATATATATATATATATATATGCATAATTATCACTATATATACTGATATTGTTATTCATTACATAATAGCAAAATAATATATTTTTCAGACAGATTCTTTCAAGGGCACATGTCCAGGTGAATATACTTATATTTAATTTCATGCCAAAAAATGTAATAACCAGTTTCGAAATTCATGGTCACCGGGTCGGGAATGCAGTTTTTGTTTTCATGTTAGAAACAGCACATCTACTTTATTTATAGACACGTAGAGCAGAAACTAGGGAGATACAAAAGAGAGAGGGAGAGGGAGAGGGAGAGAGAGAGAGAGAGAGAGAGAGAGAGAGAGAGAGAGAGAGAGAGAGAGAGAGAGAGAGAGAGATTACACACATGATATTTGGATGCATAGCCAGAACAAGGTACAACAATTCCATGATTCCCAACACGTCTGTAAAGTTTCCAGCCAGACAGTTCGATCCAAAATATATTTACATGAGGAGCCCCCGAAATCATATTGTAGGCTTCACTTCCCATGTTCTAATTTTCCCCAGCCTCATGATGATATAGTATGGAGTGAGGACCTTCCTTGTTTTTATCTCTTTTCATCTCTTCTCTCCTCACCTCTTCTCTCTTCATCCATTTTCTTCTTGTCTCTTCTTTCTTCTTATCTCTCTTAATTTCTTCTTGTCCTATCTCTTCTTTCTTCATCTCTTCTCTCCTCACCTTCTCTCTCTTCTCTTCTCCCTTCATCCATTTTCTTCTTGTCTCCTCTTTCTTCTTATCTCACTTAATATCTTATCTTCCTATATCTTCTCTCTTTATCTATTCTCTTTCTATCTCTTCTATCTTCATCTCTTCTCTTCCCACCTCGTCCCTCTTCTCATCTATATTCATATATTTTATTTTCGTGTCTTCTTATTTCCTAGGTTACTTAATCTCTTCTCTTCCTATCTCTTCTCTCTTCATCTCTTATCTTCCTATCTCATCTCTCTTTCATTACATGGGCTGTCAATTTCACACCTCTTCCATGGCTGACCCCTCCTTGATGATGGAAATATTAGTTCGATTACTCTAGTCGTTTATGAGTTATAGAGGTTAGTGGTCACGGTTTGTGTCCTACCAATAATGAATAGACTATAGTTCGTTAGTCAGAATTAGGAGGGTTTTTTACATATTCAACCAATTAACTTTCAGATTGACGCATAGATTATCAAAAAGCATCCCCAAACCCCTTCAAACTAAACAAACGTACGCGATATATTATATCCTCTTCAAGTTAGATATGTACATTTTTCGGTAGAAAAATTTACCGGCCAAAGGCCAATTTCTCCTAACTTACCTTACATGTTCGCTATCGCTCGTCCAGAATATATCGACACCTGGTGAGGCGAATCGCTTAATATTAACCTTGATCAAATCGTGTAATGCAACCCAGAATAAACTATATCTGCCCATGGTATAATTCACAAATAACGTTCACCTGCCTTCCATGTTTCCCATGACCGACATGAACTACCGCGGCGGGTGGTCCGAAAATGGCACAGTTGAATTGAAAGGGAAGGGGATAATTACGTGCGGCTATTTTCGCGACGTTTATTTTAAATGCGTATAAAGGCTGAATCATAGGAGCGAATTTTCCGACAACTCTCTATTGGAGATTTTCTATTTGGGGGCATTTCCGAGCTATTTTGCATTAGTATGGGCAACTAAGGTAGACTTTTATTTACTGTACGACTAGCTTTCTGAATGACCACCCTGCGGTGCGATGGTAGCGCGTTTGACTTACAATCAAAACTTTCTGAGTTTGATTCCTGGGCAGGGTGAGACAGATGGGCAAGTCTCCTTACACCCTATGCCTCTGTTCACATAGCAGTAAATAGGAACCTGGAGTTAGTGGACATTTGTGACGTCCCATTCGGGGAAGTACACTGTGGTAACCCACAAAAATGCAGTATCTCTGTATTGGGTTAATAACCACAGCCTCTAAAGGGCAATTAATCGGAGATAAGCGTCGCGGCTATGCATTGTGCATGAACTGGCGGGTGCCCAACCCCGAAAGGGGTTGAAATAGGGGAGCTATCCCCCCGCCAAAGGCAGCTTTCTAGGGCCTTTCCTAGCTGATGCTGAGAGGATTGGGTTCTAGTCATGTGGTGATGTGCTGGTCTATCAGAGTGAGAACTGAGCGATCTCTGCCATACCCATAGCTTCCTCTGACTGTTCCTTTTACTTAGATATTTTCTAGATCTCAAGTGACGGCGTCTCTTCCGTGGAGGTCATCCCAATCTGCCAACCTAAAGGTTGGCAGATTTTTTTTTTTTTTTTTTTTTTTTCTATATTCCAACTTACTTCCTCTCGGTCATAGGCTGAGAGCCTTAACATTCACCGCTTTACAATGAACAGTGAAGCCCGTGAGGTCTTGTTCCAGTCTAGGGAGTGAGACATGTGAAGCACGTAGAGCACAACGAGCACCTGCCATCTTGCCTTCACATGAGGCACGGTGCTCACTCATGGCCCGAAACGACCCCATCTCTGAAGCCACCTCGTTCCCGTGCTTCACTGTCTCACTCCCTACACTCGGACTCTCACACTTACACACACACAACGCCACCTGTTGAGCAGATAACTCACCAGGCATTGCACCCCTATAGCATATTTTGAATATGGGAATATTCATACAGTGCTATTTAATCAGGGAACAATGAGGGTATTTTATTGACGTTTCGGTGGGCTTGTGGTAATGCACTGATACTAGGTACAGCACAAATTCCATCCCAATAATATCTTCCCATTGATACATCGGGATTTGAACCTGGGACCTTTGGATTACCAGGCCAGTGGCAAGACCACTCCACCACACCTCCAAAGTGTCACATTTTTACTTTGCCCCTCAACTTTCTCTTCATAATTGCTGAGGGGCACAGGGCCCTGGGTGGGGCTTTGGTTTCCCGGGCGTTTCCGCACCCTCCTCAGCTTCCCGCCATGGAGTGGCTTCGGTCACCCAGGCTTTATTGTGGTCGGCAGGGAGGGTTCTGTGGGGGCGCTCTGTTGTGGCCTTGGCCTTGCTCGGCGCCTTGGGGCTGTTCGGCCAGGCAGCCTGGGGAACAGCAACAACAACAACAACAACTGGTAATCAGAATATGCCAGTAGAGACTTACCGAAAAATAATGCCGGATAGAAAACGATCCTGTGACTAGAGCGAGGGATCCCCATTTGACTCTTGCAGGGAATGGCCAGAGTTCGCTTCCCGCTCGGTGCACTTAAGAATTATCAACCTGCGAGTATGGTCTATACTGTATATGCAGACTTTTGAGGTGTGGTAGACCAATATCAATAATTCACAAGTACAATTATGCTAGAATCTGATCAGCATGGGGTAGCTGATTACACTGGTTAACATACAATATTCACACCTACAGGCATTCCAACAGTACAATAACATTTCACATAAACTTCACACACTACTATATATACAACAAAGCTTAAATCCCCGACACCCACTTGATCTGATCTGATCCTCCATTATTGTTCAGATATTGATTTATCTTCCTTTAACTAGGCTATACAAGTATGGATACATTTAACGAAGAGTGCAAAGAATAAATACATATTGACTTAGAATGTCTAAAATTTCAATAATAATTTTTGGAGAATTAACTCATTATATAACTCCTTATAATCTATCAATCTATATTCACAATATCACCTCACTAACGAAAACTGTATTTTGTAAATCTTTGAATAACTCTTTTGATCCTTTAATGTCAACTTTCATGTATTCCTTTATTCGGTAGATATATAGTTCATTTACGTTTTATACTTAAAGGTTTAGAAAATATCGATTCACTTTATCATTGATTAAGCATCGCTAGAGGCACGTCGCAGCGTATGAGTTAAAAGAGTCATCAACCCGTGATAATAGTTTGAAACTGATGGAAAGAACAGATACTTTGGCATAACTCAGCATTGCTCTACCTGCCTTCTGGTAAATCCTTGGCAGGAAACACCAGGCGAAGTACAGTAGGTGAAAGTAATGCAATAAGCACATTATCTCCGTGAGAATCTATGACGACATTTCACATTTTAGTTTGTTTATCATTAGGCAACTGTATGCAGCTTAGGGAGGATCTCTAGGAATCGAAAAGGAAAAACTATCACAACTAACTCTCTAGCACACACAACCTCTTCCCAAGTTATAAGATGATTAAACATAGATAATACATATACCTTAACAGTGTCGGCATTATATAACAACGAAACCTTTACGCCACCATGGAATATGAAGACCTTATAACATCCTTGTATGATTTTTTTATTATTATGATTATTACTATTATTATTATTATCAGTATTATTATTAATATTATTAATATTAATTCATATTTTCGTCTTCCCTCTTTATAGTTTACAATAAAATTCATATAGGTTGTCGGGGTATAGTTTGTCCATATTTTTATATATTTGGAGGGATAAATATATGAAGAAAGAACTTTCATCTCTAATATTCTCTCCTTTAACTCAGTAGAGCCTACTACTTATAAAATTATGCCTGAAAAAACTCGCAGGAATTATAGAGCCTGTGTAGTTTTATATCTAGGTAACTCTCTCTCTCTCTCTCTCTCTCTCTCTCTCTCTCTCTCTCTCTCTCTCTCTCTCTCTCTCTCTCTCTCTCTCTCTCTCTCTCTCTCTCTCTCTCTCTCTCTCTCTCTCACCGGTAACTCAAGGTAAATAAAACGCCTGGACCTGATACAATCTCGCCTAGAGTTCTAAAGGAAGCTAAGGATGAGCTCTCTAAACCACTGACATTACTATTCAATAAATCCTTGCAGTCTGGAACTATGCCCGATCAGTGGAAGCTAGCAACGTAACACCGATATTCAAAAAGGCAGCAAATCCCTACCCAGTAACTATCGTCCAATTAGCTTAACCTCAGTTGTATGTAAAATGCTAGAAACGGTCATACGAGACAGACTCGTAAATCACTTGGAGGAAAATAACATACTTAAAGATACTCAACACGGCTTTCGTAAAAAACGTTCCTGTTTAACAAACCTCTTAGACTTCTTCCACGATATCTTCAACCTCTACGATGAGAGTAAAGCTGTAGATATTATATACCTTGATTTTCAAAAGGCCTTTGACAAAGTTCCCCACAAACGTTTACTGCTAAAACTAAAAGCGCATGGAATACAAGACGGTGTGTTGAAATGGATAGAAAATTGGCTCAGCGACAGAAAGCAAAGAGTAGTCATAAACGGTAAGGCATCAAAATGGACCAATGTAAGTAGCGGGGTACCCCAGGGATCGGTACTAGGACCAATTCTCTTTCTAATTTACATCAACGACATAGATGAGGGTCTCACCTGTACAATCTCAAAATTTGCTGACGATACAAAATTGCAAATAGCGTACTCTCAAAAGAACAAGTTGACGATATGCAACACAATCTAGATAAATTGTCATGTTGGGCCCAAATTTGGCAAATGAGTTTCAATGCGGATAAATGTAAAGTACTACATATCGGATACCTAAATGAGAAAGCAAACTATTCGATGAATGGCACTCAGCTTAAGAATGTAAACAGAGAAACCGATCTGGGAGTAACATATCGAGTAACCTAAAACCGAGTCAACAATGTTCAGAAGTTGTTAAGAAGGCAAACAAAATAATTGGCTTTATAGCAGGTCATTTGAGCATAAATCCAAAGAAGTTATCCTAACCCTTTACAATTCCTTAGTCCGCCCTCTTCTGGAATACTGCGTTCAATCCTGGTGCCCTTATTACCAAAAAGATATAAACAAGCTAGAACGAGTTCAACGTAGAGTTACCAAAATGATACCTAGCCTAAAGAACAAACCATACGAAGAGCGTCTTAGAGAATTAAATTATTTCCTTTAACCCAGCGTAGATTAAGAGGTGACTTAATTCAAGTGTTCAAAATCATCAAAGGCATCGACAATATGAACTGTAGTAAGTACTTCACTATCGACCAATCTAATTACACGCGGGGAAATGGTTGCAAAATTATTGGTAAATCTTTTAACTCACACGAATCTAAGAATTTCTTCTTCAATCGAGTTGTCAACTTGTGGAATGGGCTTCCCCGAAACGTTATAGACTGCATCACCGTTGATTCATTTAAACTCCGCCTAGACAAATATCTCGCATCAAAACCCGCGACTGACTGCGTTTGTAAATGAATAACTTTATTTTATCCCCCCCTCAGTTACTAACCCATCTGTCCCCTACTAACTTCCTAATCCTGCCACGGACATTAGTTCCAGGGCAGTAATTCCCTTTCCAATGTTCCCTTACCCACTCTAAACCACTGTTTGGACACTTGATCCTCAGTGTTTTGGAGGACAAGCAACCTAGAAGGGTCACTAGATCTGTTGTTGCTTGATTTCCTTTGTACTCCTTTGTACCGCCTACGAGCCCGCTGATCCGCCGCGTATACCCATTCCATTTCACAGCCATCGCCTTTCCAACCTCGCTCTCACTCTCACTCTTTCTCTCTCTCTCTCTCTCTCTCACTTTTACACTCTCACTCTCACTCTCTCTATAGTTATCTATATTAGAAGTAAGTCCTGACCACCTTGATGGGATCGTAAGGTCTCTGTGGTCAGCGTATTAGGTAACCTCTCTCTCTCTCTCTCTCTCTCTCTCTCTCTCTCTCTCTTCTCTCTCTCTCCTTATCTCTTCTCTCTCTCTCTCTCTCTCTCTCTCTCTCTCTCTCTCTCTCTCTCTCTCTCTCTCTCTCTCTCTCTCTCTCAGGAGCCCTTTGACCCAGTTCATGCATCGCTTACCTGCCTGCGCCGCCTCTCCTTCACCCCACTCCCCTCCCCCCTCCCTCCATTCATGTCTCTAACCCAATCTTTCACTCCCCCCCCCTCACTTCCTGCATCTAACCTGACCCCAATAGAAGCAGGTCAATGAGGTCAAGAGGTTATATAAATTGAGAGAGCAATATTAGATTCTAGCACGACCTGAGACTGGGGATGAGTCTTGATATTGAGGACAAGGAAATGCATGTGGGGGATTATGAAACTTCTAAATATTGAGCCTTGGTAATAGAGAAATAAAGATTAACTGAACCTTTTGATACTAATATGACCTTCGCATACTGAATCAATTTATAATGAGTTAATTGCAAAGGTGCTTTATCACTAGCAAACATCTTACCCTCCCAACAAAATATATAATAAACATTGAAATTAGGTGATTCCAAAGTATTAAGAATCTCAAACTGAGACAGTTTGATTAGGCTTTATTATTGGTAAAGATATTTACACCTTCCGGCAATTCGATTGCAGGACCCCAAGTCTTGAGGAAAGTCTTAGAGATGCACCAATATAGCTTCTTATCCTTAGTAGCGATGGAGGAGTATTGGGTAGCCAAACATCTTCGTCCTCGGTATCTGCAGGCAGTGAAATTGTGGCTCTCAGGCACATTGGTGACTCTGGTGGCTCTGCAGACTAGTTGGTGATCATAGGGTGTAAGTGTTGTGAAGCTATTGAAAGCAAGTTTGGGTCAGCTGTTGTGAAGGAACCAGTGACGGTGTTGTAAACTATACTCTGTTTCTTTTCATCTGGCGATAAATTGAATCCCTTAATCACTAATTTCTCGATACTTAATGGGCAAACATGAACTACTATATCTCTACATAATATTAAGGCCAAGTGTATATAATTAGCACCATAATTCACTACAAAACCTTCAAAGTAACGGAGAAATCTTGATGGAAACTCTGCAAATTTACCGCCAGTTGAACAGAAACCGAGTATAGTGAGTCACAGTTGTTGATTGAGTCAGTTTTGGCAGTTATAATCGAACCAGGGATTGTCTTGGCTGAAGGTGGGTGCATGTCTGGTTATATATTTGTGCAGGTAGGGAGGAGAATATTGGGGTCGTCTTAAGGGGAGATTTCCTCTTGAAGGATTTTTTTTATCCCTTTCTCCCTCATGTTTAGCCCCATTGCTTTTGAGATTTTAAGACGTTCGCCCCATTAGTTTGGCGAATTTAAGAACTTTCGCCCCATTTCTGTCAATTTTAAGACCATTCGTGCCATTTAGGTGTCGATTATTTCCTGGCGAGCGATAGCGAGCCTGTAATTTAAGAGGAACCGGCCTTCGGCCGGGAAATTTTTCTACAGAAAAAATACAAAATTATCTTGGAAGGGAGTCAAGGGGGTGTAATTTTAAGCTTGATGGAGGTCTAGAGAACAAACTAAAAACCTCCCCTTAAGACTATAATCATGTAGAGTCACAAGACCAAAACAAACAAATTATGATTCATATTTGTCGGAGTCAAAGTATCTTATTGGTTAATGAAGTATGAAACGGGATCTGAAACGGGTATCCAATAATTATGCATAGCCTAATAATCTTGAAATAAACAAACAATCATAAATGATCTTGTAATGTGGTGCATGAAATTGATATCATCCTCAGAATCTCTCTAACTTTCTCTCTTTTACTCTCTCTCTCTCTCTCTCTCTCTCTCTCTCTCTCTCTCTCTCTCTCTCTCTCTCTCTCTCTCTCAGTTACTAACCCATCTGTCCCCTACTAACTTCCTAATCCTGCCACGGACATTAGTTCCAGGGCAGTAGTTCCCTTTCCAATGTTCCCTTACCCACTCTAAACCACTGTTTGGACACTTGATCCTCAGTGATTTGGAGGACAAGCAGCCTAGAAGGGTCACTAGACCTGTTGTTGCTTGATTTCCTTTGTACTCCTTTGTACTCTCTCTCCAATCCCTTTCAGCTCTCACCCTTACCTGTCCCATTTCCACAATCCCCCACAATCTCTCTCTCTCTCTCTCTCTCTCTCTCTCTCTCTCTCTCTCTCTCTCTCTCTCTCTCTCTCACTATGTACATCTATTTATCTATATATTCCATTGATATGTATCCAACTCTGTATCTCTCCATTTGTATCGATATACCAGTACGTCTTGAACACACCCAGGAACATTAGAGAAGTACAGTCACTCATAAAGATTCATAAACCTCACCTCTTTCTAATTATGGAAGTATATCTCGGGACACGAATTAATTTACATAATTTCCAAAACATCAAATGGAAAATTATATATACTATCTATTGACAAGCCAGTTCCATAAAAAAAAAAAGTAAAGATAGTAATGATTGCATAAAGAAAATAGATAGGGGTCCACGAATGTTTATAAGTGACTGTACAACCAAGAGCACGAATGGCGACGCACCCATACGAAACAATATGGAACGTAGACGAAACAATACAATACATTATTATAACCCACATTCCTCAGAATTTGGCTTTAAGGAGAGATGGGCGTATTTATTTGCTTATTGTTTTGTTTGTTATTATGTTTTTAGTTTCCTCCATAGACCTCCATCAACCTGTAAAAAACACCCCCTAGACCCCCTTTCAAGATAAGTTTTACATTATTAACAATGTCCCGGCCGAAGGCCGGTTACTCTTAAAATTACAGGTTCGCTATCGCTCGCCAGAAAAACAAAGATTCGAACTGTTCTAACTTTATATATTATGCTGAGAACTGTACACCACATTTCACAAGGGACTATTTAAGTTTTGAAAAGGGGCTCCAGTCCTAATGCCATTTTGACTTACAGAACAGATAGGCTAACGGTGAAGATGAAGGAGACTCACATAATTATCAGGAACTCGTATTTTCCAAAAGCCGATACTCTGAAGTATAATTTGTACATACATAAGAACATAAGAAAAATGGAAATATGCAGACGGCCTATTGGCCCATACGAGGCAGATCCGTTCTTCCCTATATCCCAATTTGTTCTTTATTATCTGCACTATAAATTTCTCCCACTACGATATATCTTGTTCTATATTATAGTTACATTTATTGGATTTTTTTTTCTTCTGAGGAACATAGTTTTTCTTTTTCTTTTTCTGAGCAACATATAGGTAATATATTGACAATTGTTCCTAGCAACATAGAGGTAACATATAGGCAGTTTTTCGCACAATATGGAGGCAATTTATTGGCAATTTTTCGGAGCAACATAGTGGTAATTTATTGACAGTTTTTCCGATCAACACAGAGGTAACTTATTGACAATTTGTTCACACAATATAGAGGTAATTTATTGACAATTTGTTCACACAATAGAGGTAATTTAATGACAATTTCTCCTTGCAGCATATACAGTATATGATTTACTGTAGATTCGTTTTGAGCAACATAGATATAATTTATTGGTGTTTACTTATGATCAATAGAGAAACAATTGATAAGAGATAAATTGTTGGTGATTATTTTCATCGATACAGAGATAATATATATTGGTGATTCTTTTAGAGTGGTAAAGAGGCATTTTTTTGGTGCACGTTTTAGAGTGATATACAGACAATTTATTGATGATTCTTTTCGGGTGATGCAGGAGACAATTTATTTGTGATTCTTTTCGGGTGATAAATAGATCATATATTGGTGATTCTTTAGGAATGATACAGATATCATATATTGGTGATTCTTTCAGAGTGAAAACAAAATTTATTTGCGATTCTTTTCCAGTAACAGAGGTAATTTATTGGAGATCATGTGCAAATGAAAACAAAGAGATAAAATATTGGCGATTTATCTTGAGTAACATCGATATATCTTTTGCTATCCTTCTACGCGTCTACCCACCCATCTATTCCTCTTCCTATATATCTTACCATCTATCCATCGTTTGCTATCCATCTGTCTACCCACCCATGAATCCTTCTTCCTATATATCTACTCATATACTATATATCCATCTTTTGCTGTCCATCTAACTGTCTACCCACCCATCTATTTATCTTCCTATCTATCTACCCATCTCTATCCAACGTTTGCTTTGCTCTTCATCTAACTGTCTACCCACCCATCAATTCCTCGTCCTATATATCTACCTATCTATCCACCATACCCTGGACATTTCCTTTGTTATCCATCTAACTGTCTATGCACCCATCTATTCCTCATCCTATATCATTATCTACCCATTATTATCCATCTAACTGACTACCCACCCATCTATTCCTCATCCTATATCATTATCTACCCCTTATTATCCATCTAACTGAATATCCACTCATCTATTCCTCATCCTATATCATTATCTACCCATTATTATCCATCTAACTGACTACCCACCCTTCTATTCCTCATCCTATATCATTATCTACCCATTACTATCCATCTAACTGTCTACCCACCCATCTAGTCCTCTCCCTCTATATCTATCCATCTATCTGTCTACCCCCCCCCCATCAATCCCTCTTCCTATCTATCTACTCATCTACTGTATACCCATCTTCTGCTATCCATTTATCTGTCTACTCACCCACCTATTCCTCTTCCTCTACATCTACCCATCTACTGTATATATATCTATCTACGGCACCCTAATCCTCCGTCCGCCCTCTCCAAGTCTCCATCAAAGGGGATCAGAGCCCCCCCTAAGTCCCGCTGGACCACGAGGGGGTCTTAATCAACCTCACCTTATTTCCAGAATCAGGGACATCACGCCTCTTGGTCCCTTCGTGTCCACTTCAATTCTCCCATTATATGCTTATGTTCAGGGTGTGGTGTCCCAAGTTCGAATCCCGGGACGATCATATGCTTTCATTAGTTTATTCAAGTACATTGGGGTTTGTAATGGATGATAAATGTTAAGACCGGGGTGTTCCTTAATTACTATAGTTTGCTCACTGTCGATTTGTCCATATATACACTTGCTTAAGGGTAGATTTTCACTTATGGGGATTTTTATTCGAACCTCCATCTCCCTCATGTTTAGCCCCATTAGTTTCGATATTTTAAGATGTTTAAGGGTGTGAAAGATAAGAATGGGAGAATGCTAGCCGAGAAGCAAGAGAGAGTCGAAAGATTGAGGGAGTACTTCAATGAGTTGCTAAATGTAAGGAATGAAGAGCCAGCAAACATAGCTGGATATGGTATGGGAGGGAGAAGAAGAGAAGTAATGGAGGAGGAGGTGGGGATCAGGAGGTCAGAAGAGAGGGAAGCCATGAAAAGAGTGAAGTTGAGGAAAGCACCAGGAACAGATGGAGTGTGTGGGGAAATGTTGAGGTATGGTGGTGAGATAGTGATCGAATGGGTATGGAAAATGTGCAAACTAGCATGGGAGAAGGGGAGTGCACCCGATGACTGGAAGACTGGCATAATAGTCCCCCTAAATAAGGGCAAAGGGGAAAGAGGAATGTGTGGTAACCACCGAGGAATATGTCTTCTAAGCGTAGTAGGGAAGGTATACAGTAGGGTAGTGATTGAGAGAGTGAGAGTGAGAACGGAGAAATGGATAGGCGACGAGCAGGGAGGTTTTAGGAAGGGAAGAGGATGTGTAGATCAGATTTTTACCATGAATTGTGTTGTGGAGAAATATCTGGAGAAGAAACAAAAGGTGTATGTTGCCTTTATGGACTTTGAGAAGGCCTATGACAGAGTGGATAGAGAAGGTTTGTGGAAAGTACTTAGAATATACGGAGTAGATGGCAAGTTGCTGAAAGCAGTGAAGAGCATGTATGAGGGTGCAAAGGCGGCAGTACGTGTGGAGAGCGAGCAGAGCGAGTTCTTTGACCTGAATGTTGGTTTGAAACAGGGGTGTGTGATATCCCCGTGGTTGTTTACTGTATATATGGATGGAGTCATGAAAGAAATACTATCAAGATCAGTGGATGTTGGTGTATCGCTGAAAAGGGAGGGAATTGAGTGGAAGCTACCTACACTGCTGTTTGCAGATGATACAGTTCTGATGAGTGATAATGAATGGGAGTTGCAGGGTCTGGTAAATGAGTTTGGAACAGTGTGCGAAAAACGGAATTTGAAGGTAAATGCGGGGAAGAGCAGGGTTATGGTCTTCGAAAGGGGTGAAGTCACAGAGTGTGAGGTGAAGCTGAACGGTCAGGCTATGGAGATCGTCAACTCTTTTAAGTATCTGGGCAGTGTGATGAGTAAAGATGGGACTATGGATGAAGAAGTGTGGGAGAGGGTACAACAGGGGAAGAGGGTTGTAGGAACGCTGAAAGCAGTAACAAGAAATAGGGTGGTCAGTATGGAAGTGAAGAAGTCCTTGCATGACAGTGTGGTAATCCCGACACTGACTTACGGAAGCTAAGCATGGATGTTGATTGAGAGACTCAGACCAAGAGTGAGAGCAGTGGAAATGAATTACTTAAGAAGTGCGTGTGGAGTTACATGGAGGGATAGACAGACTAATGAGGAAGTAAGAAGGAGGTGTGGTGTGGAGGTAGATGTGCTGGAAAGTGTGAAAAGGAAAACTTGAGATGGTTCGGCCATATGGAACGTATGGAAAGCGAGAGAATGACTAAGAGGGTGTACGAGAGCGAGGCGGAGGGACAGAGAAGGAGAGGTAGGCCAAATGAGAGGTGGAAGGATGGAGTGAGGAAGTATATGAACGAAGGCGGTGCTGGTTGGGGGGAGGGGCGTTGACTGACTGGGGACAGAGGTGCATGTGGGCGGTTCGTTCGTGGCCACCTCTTCGGGGATCACGGCGTCGGGCAATAGATAGATAGATAGAAGATGTTCGCCCCGTTAGTTTGGCGATTTTAAGAAATGTTGCCCAATTTCTGTCAATTTCAAGACCTTTCGTGCCATATAAGTGTTTTTTTTTCCTGGCAAGCGATAACGAGCCTGTAATTTAGGAGGAACCGGCCTTCGGACGAGACATTTTTGTACCAAAAAAATGTACACATTTATATCGAAGGGGGGTCTTGAAGGTATTTTTGTTTAAAACTTGATGGGGGTCTAGGAAGCAAACTAAAAATCTCCCCTTAAGTTTTTAGTTTGCTCCATAGACCGCCATCAAGCTTAGAATATAAACATACCCTCTAGAGCCCCCCTTTCGAGGAAATGTGCACTTTAGTCAGTAGAAATAATTGCAGGCTTGCTAGCAACGGGTTAATTCGAATCAGTTTTGCCTCTTCGATTCCAGATATATTTCTCTAAGCTCCATGGAATCGTCTAATGTCAGCTAGAATTAAAATGTTTCCTAAATTAACCTGTTTTCCCTAACTGTGGGGAGATTGTAGGCACCAATCGATCAGGGCTAGACCCAGGTGAGGTTATAGGCATGTGATAAAGAGTCGCTGGAACTCCTGTTTCATTTGCTTAGCCTCTCTTACTGATTTTCTTTGTGCCTCATTTACACTGAGAGCAATCCAGATAGCTCTCACAAACACCTCCTCCTCCTATCCACTTTACTACACTAAACATGCACACCACACTTCATTCCTCCACACCAAAATTAAAAAAAAAAAAAATTATGAATTCTAGCCCAGCCTCGGAGTCCCCAGGGGGGGGGGGGGGGGCACCATAAATGCCCCCTCACCCGACCGACCATCCCCTGACGACCCCACACCATTACCTGGACCACGGCCTGTTACTCTTTCTATTAATTTCTGCAACATTCGCGGACTTTCCTCTAACTTTCACTCTGTTGAGCACCATCTCTCCTCCTACAAACCTGATCTTCTCTTCCTCACCGAAACTCAGGTGTCCGTAGCAACATCCAGCAACCCCTTCTCTGTATCCTCCTACTTTTTCTATCCTAGTTTCAAAGCCAAAGGCGGATGTTGTGCATATGTGCACAACAAACTCACTTGCTCTCGTGTTCCCGATTTCGACTCCTCTGAATTCTCAACTTTATGGCTCAAACTTTCCTGTCATTCTCTTACTAAATATTTCTGTGCTGTCTATCTTTCCCCTAACTCTACCAACTTTCCCAAATTCTTTGACTATCTAAACTCTACAGTGGAACACATTCTATCCATTTCTCCTTTCTCAGAAATCTCCATCTTAGGAGATTTCAACGTTCACCACCGCCAATGGCTCTCCTCTCACACTACTGATCCACCTGGTGAACAAGCCTACGTCTTTTCTATCCTAAATGACCTAGAGCAGTTAGTTCAGCAACCCACCCATATCCCGGATCGCATCGGAGATCGGCCCAACATTCTTGACCTGTTTCTAACTTCTAACCCTTCTTCTTATACTGTCGATCTTTTCTCTCCTTTGGGCTCCTCCGACCATAAACTTATCTCTGTCACCTGTCCTATCTCTCCAGTACGGCCACCCGATCCTCCTAGCCGGCGGCGCTTGTGGCACTTTGACGCTGCCGACTGGGAGGCTCTTCGGCAGTACTTCTTTGATTTCCCATGGAATGATTTCTGCTTCCATGGCCGAGGACCCTCGGAGAGTGCTGAACGCATTACCGAGGTAATCCTATCGGGCATGGAAGCATACATTCCATTCTCTTTCTCTCAGACTAATGCTAAAAAATATTGGTTTACTCACGCCTGTTCTACTGCTGTCCGCAATAAGGAGGAAGCATTCAAACGGTACCGACGCCTTAAAACTCAAGACTGTCATTCTTCATATGTTTCTGCCCGGAATCAAGCCAAATCTGTTCTTCGACTTGCCAAACACTCTTTCATCAATAATAAATGCACTGAACTATCCAACTCTAGCTCTTCCCAAGCTTTCTGGCATCTAGCCAAAAACCTCTCCAACAATTTCTCTTCCTCGTCTTTCCCTCACCTTTCCCACTCTGATGGCACAACCATCACTTCTTCCTCTGACAAAGCTAAACTCTTCGCTCAAACTTTTGCTAGAAACTCCACCTTGGATGATTCCGGTGCTATTCCTCCCTCTCCGCCCTCCTCTCTCTTTCTTATGCCTAATATCCTAATCTCTTCTAAAAGTGTACTTTCTACCCTCTCTGGGCTTAAGACTAATAAGGCGTACGGTCCGGACGGTGTTCCTCCTGTTTTTCTCAAAAACTGTGCTTCCGTGCTGACTCCCTGACTAGGCAAACACTTTCATCTCTGTCTATCCTCTAATGTCTTCCCTTCATGCTGGAAGTTTGCTCACATTCAACCTGTCCCAAAGAAGGGTGACCGCTCTCAACCCTCCAACTATCGTCCAATTGCTCTTATCTCTTGTCTTTCTAAAGTTTTTGAAACTATTCTTGCTTCCAAATTTCTTAAGCATTTCTCTTCTCATAATCTGCTCTCAGATCGCCAGTATGTCTTCCTTAAGGGTCGCTCTACTGGTGATCTTCTTTCATATCTTACTAACTCTTGGTCATCCTCCTTTCGGGACTTCGGTGAGACTTTTTCTATTGCACTAGGCATATCGAAAGCCTTCGATAGAGTCTGGCATAAATCTTTAATTTCTAAACTACCCTCCTTCGGTTTCTATCCCTCCATCTGTGCCTTTGTCTCTAATTTCCTTTCCGGCCGTTCCATAGCCGCGGTTGTGGACGGCCATTGTTCACTTCCTCACCCTATAAACTCCGGTGTTCCTCAGGGCTCTGTCCTATCTCCTATTCTCTTCTAATTGTTATAAATGATCTCCTTAACTGTACCTTAATTCCCATCCATTCATACGCAGACGACTCAACCTTACACTACTCCATTAGTTTTTCAGAACGCCCCAGCCAGCAATCCCTCAACGACAAACGTAATGAAGCCATAGAACTCTTAAATTCTGATCTAAATACTATTTTCAATTGGGGCAGAGAAAACCTTGTTAACTTTAATGCTTCCAAAACCCAATTTCTCCATCTATCTACCCGTCAGGATCTCCCAGCGGACTATCCCTTATTCTTCAACAATACAAAAATCAACCCTTCATCTTCTCTCAATATTCTTGGTGTCTTTTTTTTCTTCTGCTCTCATTTGGAAGGACCATATTACCAGTCTTGCTAAGGCAGCCTCCCAGAAGCTGGGTGTGCTCAACCGCCCTAGGGGGTTATTTTCCCCTGCACAGCTTCTTGCTCTGTACAGGGGCATAGTGCGCCCTTGTATTGAGTATTGTTCACATGTGTGGGGAGGTTCCTCTCACACCGCTCTCCTAGACAAAGTTGAAAGGAAGACCTTTCGTATCATTAACTCCCGTCCACTCACCAACTCTCTGCAATCTCTCTCTCTCCGCCGCAATGTTGCATCTCTCTCGCTATTCTATCGCTACTATAATAATCAGTGTTCCTCAGAGCTATCCCAGTGCATACCATACGTAGGGCACGTGGTACCCGTCTTGCAACTCAATCCCACCCCTACTCTGTGCAACTCTCCAAACCCAAGAGTGAAACGTTACTCTCAAACTTTCTTCTACTCAACAGCTGAGCTCTGGAACTCTCTCCCAGAATCAGTCTTTCCCTCTTCCTATGACTTAAATTGCTTCAAACTCCGTGTGTCCAGGCATTTTGGCTCGAACGTCCCTTGATTTTGGCCCTGTCACTCTTTCAACTATGGGGGAGGCACTCGCTATAGGCAGTTATGCCTTTTGCCTCCCTCAATCACATAGAAAAAAAAAAAAAAAAAAAACTAACCAATACTGTAATAACATAGCTTGACCTACCTTATCCTCATCAAACCAAACCCCTCTTCGCCTCACCTTACTGACATTGAACTAATTGAACACAACCACACAACCAGCGTTAAATAACATACAGGTACCATATTATACAATGTCTGCTTGATTCAATTTGTCATAACATAACATAATATAGATAGCTTCTAGCTTTTTGTACCTTCCCCTAATATAACCTAACTTAACCTAATCTAACTTAACTTTACCTAACGTAACATAACTAGCATATCATAACATAATAGTATCTAACCCAATCTAACCTTTTAAAAATCACCTAACATTACCTAAAATAGTCTATACCTTCCCTAGCATAACATAACTAACATAACACAACATTATCTAACCCAATCTAACCTTTTTTAACATCACCTAACATTACATAAACTAATATAACCTAACCTTACCTAGCATAACACAACTAAATAACACAATTAATTAATCAGACAATTAATTAACAATTAGCTAACGTATCATAACTAACATAACATAGCCAACATAGATAACACATACTGTATATATATATATATATATATACATATATATATATATATATATGTCTATCTATCTATCTATCTATCTATCTATTTATCTTTTTTTCGGTCTATCAAACACAACATTTTGAAATTGAAATTGAAATATTTTATTAAGCAAAACCATAACATAGTATATACAAAAGAGTTGTTGTTGTTGTTGTTGTTCCCCAGGCTGTTTGGCCGAACAGCCCCAAGGTCACGAGCAAGGCCAAGGCTATAACCGAGCGCTCCCACAGAACCCTCCCTGCTTACCACTAATAAAGCCCAGGTGACTGAAGCCACTCCAAGGCGGGGAGCTGAGGAGGGTGCGGAAACGCCCGGGAAACCAAACCCCCACCCAAGGCCCTCTGCCCCTCAGCAATTATGAAGGGAAAGTTGAGGGGCAAAGGAAAAATATGATGCTTTGGCTCCCAGTATGCCAACCTCTAGGTTGGCAGTAGGGAGGTCAATCCACGGAAGAGACGCCGGCACTTGAGATCTAGAAAATATTTAAGTAAAACGAACAGTCAAAGTAAGCTATGGGTATACAAAGCAGTAAAACAAAATGGTTGAGCCTCTTGAGAGTTGAACTATCCTACTTACACACACACACACACACACACACACACACACACACACACACACACACACACACAGTCACTCACTGTCACGCACATACATACACACACACAAGACACAAGAATAACCACAATATCCAGCAACCACCAAACTTACACAGTGAAACAAAACATATACAAATCAAAACTTTTAAAAACCTCCCTCTCCCTTCGCCCATTGGAGAGTTGCGCGAGAGAGAAAGTGTGTGTTGGCTGTAAATGATTCATAGGAGGCCATAATGTCCCCAGTTAAACCTTAATGACTGGCCATTAAACCCGGCCATGCACAGCGCGACATAAAACCCTGGGGCTCCCCGGGTGACGGGGCTGGTGCTGCTGGTGGGGGTAGGAGGTACTGATTTATCCCGTGGTAGCTTTTGGCCGGGGATTAAGTTTTGATGTTTGGCCTTACTGTTATTTTTTTGTTTTGTCTTTTTTGTTTATATATATAGAGAGAGAGAGAGAGTTTGAAGGAGTGAGGCTTGCACGATATTGGGTAGTAACATTACATATTAAGTCAAGATACATTCATTACATCTCAGTTCCACTACATCCCATTTTAGACAATCTCGCGGTGCAAGAGCAACCTCAGTCGGTAGTGGAAATCCAGCAGGTTCACTTGTTTTCATTTTAGCTCTGCGAACAACTTTGGTCCTAGTGCTCAATGTCATGGCAGCAGCCTTTTAGGAGGAGTAGTGCGTCAAAGGTTCCTAACATGACAAAAATAAGACAATCTTGCAATGCAAGACCCACCACAGTCGGAAGCGGAAATCAGACACATTCGCTTGGTTAATTTTGGCTTACGAACTACTTTGGTATTAGTACTCAATGTCATGGAGGCAGCCGATTAGGAAGAGTATTGCGTCTGTGGTTCTGGACACAATAAATCTCATGGTGTTTGAGACACCATAGTCAGTAGCAGAAATCCAGCAGGTTCACTTTGGTCATTTTGGCTTTTCGAACAACTTTAGTCTTGGTATTCAATGTCATGGAGGCAGCCGTTTAGGAGGAGTAGTGCATCAAATGTTCCAAAGATGACAAAACTCAATGCAGTAAAATACAGCCCTCTGCTTAGCGGAATCGGGAATTTTGTATTCTGTCCAACTCTCTAACCCATGAGTGAACAGGTTTTCAGCCTTTCTTCCACTCAACTAGTAAACTCTGGAGCTCTCTTTCTCAGTCCACTTTTCCTCCATCTTATAAATTAAAGCTCCAAGCTCCATGTGTCCAAACATTTTGACTCCAACTTACCTTGAATGTGACTCTCTATCATTCTTTAAATTTGAAGGGACACTAGCCTACAGACATTCTTGCCATTTGTGTCTTTCTTACACATACAAATTTGTTTTATTAAAAACATAAAGAAAGACACTCCTCTCACTCCTAACCACTCCCATGTACATAAATACAGTACACACACAGAGCTTCCATTCACGAGGGGAGTAAGTCAGCTGGGTGGGGTAGAACCTGTGACTGGTCCCCATCAAGTACAACAAACAATAATTAAGAATAGAAAGGGAACCAAAGGGCGTGGGGGAAAAAAATCGGCCTAGGCTTCCTGCGCGGCCTGTCACCCGGGCATTCTGGTCTGTTGGCCCGAGTCAATCAACCTGACACAGCTAGCCCAGCACACCAGACCAAAAGGGTAGAAAAACGTGCTGGGACCCCCTGTACTTGGAAGTGTGTTGGGCCCAGTAGCTTAATTTGTTATTATACAATATGTCTAGTCATTGTGGAACAAATGATTCACTGTGCCAGATACTTTTTTTTGTTTCAGTTGGGAGGAGGGGAGGGGAGGTGGTGGGGGGGGGGGAGTTCAGTCTCTGATTGTGTCTCTGGATCTTGATATTGGGGCATCATCCAATTCCTCTTTTCAATGATCGACTGCAATTTCTGTTTGGAAAACTTCAGGGGCTCTTAGTGGTAGTAGGTAGATTAACTATGGTTGATATACATACTACTGTTCTGGCTACTGTAATGGTGTCCCACTCTAAAGGGATGATCTCCTTTCTGGATAATTCAGCCTTGAAGGTTACACCTGTTAATGTTGACGTTGAAGCACTCGATGGAGTACATTATGTTAAGTAAATTTTTCTACTAACAAGAGTGATTTATTTAAGAATGTGAATTATGCTAAACTCGACTATATTGTTTATCATAATAATTATTGTAATACATTTATCGTCCAGACAGCTTATCTGGCATTGACAGAGGAAACTACAAGAGTTGTGTCATCCTCATTCTGAAATGTTAATAGTGCTTTCTTTTTATCTTCGCAAGGTCCAGGAAAATGAGAATTGATTGATTCTGCTTCCTACAACCAGACATTCACTATTGGACTTGATAATTTCCTGGTATCTGTCGTGGCAAGGAGATTGATCACATCACTGTAGTTACCTGTTGCAAAATTCTGAAGAACTACCTGGTCTACATAAGGAATAAGATCTTTGCTAATGACAACATGATATGTGTGCATACTACTCTAAAACTGCCTCTCATAACTAGGCAAATTTCAAAATACGCTATCAACCTAAAGGTTCTCATTTTCAGAGGAGGATTGTGCAAAAGAACTAGCATGATGGTAGTTCATTCCCTAGAGTTTTGACACATACAGTATATCTGTCTCGTGAGGCATTAGGTCTCCTGCAGAGGCAAAAAGAGAAGTATGACAGGGAAGTTATCGATTTTAACTCAAAATATCATATGAACTGCTTATCAAGCCCTGAGTGTAAGTAGGTATAGAGACCAGTAAGCTAGGTGCATTGAGTACCTGTATGGTTCTGGACTATTGTCTCTCGACTCGGTTTGTAGTTAATGATAATATATACATAATTATACAAGAGACAAGCCATATAAATTTGATTGTCAGCTTATCTCGTGTGTCAATACAGTTGGGATACCAAAATATATATGTCATGGCTCACTCTCCTTATGTTTATCATATAATCATCTGCCAACAGAGTGGAGAGTATATTGTACATGAAAAATCCCTCCAGCAGACAGTTTCAATCAGTAAATTGACTTGACGCCTGCTCCACATAGACACACACAAGCATGGTCTCCCTCTCTTTATCTATATATCTCGCACTCTCTCGCTCTCACTCTCTGTATCTATATATCTATCCATCTATATACCTATCCATCTATCTATGTATTCATCTATCTATGTATTCATCTATCTATCTCTTAACCCTCTGAGTACCAGCGACGTGTGTTATATCTTATTCTAGCTATATTTAGACAATATTATGCAATTTAAAAAGGGTCTGTGGTAGCTAAAAGGGTTGGTTGAGATAGCTTGAAGTCTTATTATAGCTAGAAGTCCTTCCTAAGCTGACGAAAATCGTCTAATAGTTGCCAGAATATGATGAAAACGACGTCCCTGGTACTGAATGGGTTAAGCACTTTAAAAACACCTACAGTTATCCCAGCACAAATCAAAACCCAACATGCTACAACACCCCCCCCCCCCCCCCCATCCACCCACAGAAGCCGCTATTAGGGTTAAACAGGGCCTCATAAATCCGCGCCCATTTGCCAGGCGTGACAGTTAAGGGGAGATGGGCCGTTTTTCTGGTCCCCCTTCTTCTACGTGTTTAGCCCCATTAGTCTTCAGATTTTATGACGTTCGGCTCCTTAAGTTGTCATTTTAAGACTTTTCGCCCAATTTATTTGTCAATATTAAGACCGTTCGTGCTATGTAGGTGTCGATATTTTTTTTCTAGCGAACGATAGTGAGCCTGTTATTTTGGAAGAACCGGCCTTCGGCCTAGACATTTCTACCAAAAAATTTACAAATTAATCTACAAGGGGGATCTAATGGATGATTATTTTACAGTTTGATGGAGGTCTAGGGAGGAAACTAGAAAAATAATGAATATATGAACAAAATCAACCAAAAAGTGAACCATTTAAATGGCCAGCGACATTTAGCCTCATAATGCATAGGTGGTCATGTTGATTAGCCCGCCATCCTGTGTGAGGTGTAATATGGTGGTGGTGGTGGCGTGGTTAGCTTAATAAACAGTGGGCGGCAGTTAAGGGGAGACAGACCGTTTGTTTGGTCTATTAATTAATCTATTCATATATTGTTTTATTTTCCTCCCTAGTCCTCCATCAAGCTTAGAAAAACACCCCCTTATACCCCCCTTCAAGATAAATTTGTACATTTTTCCTCTTAAAATTGCAGGCTCGCTGTCGCTCGCCAGGATATAATCGACACCTAAATGGCATGAAAGGTCTTAAAATTGACAACGAAATGGGGTGAAAGGTCATAAAATCCCCAAACTAATGAAACCAACGTCTTAAAATCTCAAAACAAGTGGGGCTAAACATTAGGGAGAAGGGGGTCCAGAAAAACAGTCTGCCTCCCCTTAAGTACCAGAGCATGTAAAGGATGGGTGTGGGTTTGTGTTAGAGAGAGAGAGAGACAGAGAGAGTGTGTGTGTGTGAGAGACAGACATAGAGAGGGTGTGTGTGTGTGGGTTTGTGTATGTGAGAGAGAGACCGAGAGAGTGTGTGTTTGTGTGTGTGAGAGAGAAAGACATAGAGTGTGTGTGTGTGAGAGAGAGAGAGAGAGAGTGTGTGACAAATAAAGAGAGTACTGAATTATGTTCTTGTATATGTTATCTTATGAAACTATAACCTAGAACACCGAAATTAAAACGTGTAGTACATTTCATCAGTGATGTTTTCTTCTAACCAGAGTCATGTGTGTGGAAAGAGATAATATATATGTGTGTCTATGTGGGTGAGTATATTTGTATATGTGTGACTGTTTGTATTTATGTGTGTAGAGAGAGAGAGAGAGAGAGAATGCATGTGTCAATGTGTGTATGTGTGTACGTCAACAAGTTAAGGGGGGAGGGGCGTATTTACTTGCTTGTTTATTTATATTTTTAGTAATTTCTTAGTGTTCTACCTAGATATCCAATCAAGCTTAATATAAAACACCCATAAGACCCCCCTTGAAGATACATTTGTACATTTTTCGATAGAAAAATGTCCCATCCGGTGGCCGGTTACTACTATACTACAGGCTCCCTATTGCTCGCCAGGAAAACAAAATGACACAGCACGAAAGGTCATAATAACAACAAAAAATAGTGAGAAAGGTCTTAAAATCGCCAAACTAATGGGGCAAACTTCTTAAAATCTGAATACTGATGGGGCTAAACATGAGGGAAAAGGGGGTCCACAAAAACCATCCATTCCCCTTTAACAGTGTAGTGGAATATATACTCAAAGTCCATGTCCGATGAAGTTGGAGGGTTTTATTATGAACAGATAATTTAAGAGGAGTGACCTATTTTTTGTCTCTCCTTTTCTCTCTCTCTCTGGCTTGTATCCATTTTGCCCCATTCAGCCTACTGTTTTAAGACGTTTATCCTTATCCAGGTGTCGATTTCTTCCTGGCGAGAGATAGCGAGTCAGTATTGTATGAAGAAATCCGGCTTCGCCGGAGATATTTTTCTATCAAAAAATGTAAAAAATTCGACTGCTGTCATTTTGTTTTGTGTTTTAATATGCTGGCTCGCTACCGCTCGACACCTGGATGGGGATAAACGTCTTAAAACAGTAGGCTGAATGGGGTCGAATGGATACAACCCAGAGAGAGAGGGAGAAAGAGAGAAAAAATTAAACGAGGTTGGCCCCTTTAACCCTTCCTGTACCACCGACGTTTGTTATATTTTATTCTAGCTATATTTAGACGGTAGTATGCCCCTTAGGAAGGATCTATGGTAGTTAAAAAGGTTGATTGAGGTAGTTCGAAGCCTTATAATTGCTAGATATTCTTCCTGAACTGATTAAAATGGATTAGTAGTGGCCAGAATAAAGTAAAACGAATGACGGGGTTAACTATTGGCTATAGAGCCATTGAAAAGGTCACCAGATAATAGACCGACTCAGAAAAATAATAGTAAACACATACAAAACAATAAATTATAACTAGGTTTGTAGAGTCCATTAAATGATAGTAAACACTCATACAAAACAGTAAATTATAACTAGGTTCGTAGAGTCCATTAAATAATAGTAAACACATACAAAACAATAAATTATAACTAGGTTTGTAGAGTCCGTTAAATAATAGTAAACACTCGTACAAAACAGTAAATTATAACTAGGTTCGTAGAGCCCGTTCCGAGTTAAAATGCTTTGTTTTGTAACATTTACGACATCAGGAATGTGAATATATGTATACGGGTAGAGATGGCTGTGTTTGTGGGTGTGTGTGTGTGTGTGTGTGTGTTTATATGCGTGTTTGAGGGACGGGGGGGATGGGGAGGGGAGGAATGTTGTCTATGTATGCATGTGGGTGTGTGGATGTGTGTTTGGGAGAGGGGGAGAGATGTTGGTTACGTATGCATTTGGGTGTTATGTGTGTTTGAGGGACGTGGGGGGGAGGGACGTGAGTGGGGGGGGGGGGGAGCTATGTATGCATGTGGGTGTGTGGGTGGGTTAATGTTAAGGGGACCACCTCGCTCTTTTTCTCTATTCCTCTCTCTCTTTCTGGGTTGTATACATTTGGCCCCATTCAGCCTACTGTTTTAATACGTTTATCCCCATCCAGGGAGCAATAGCGAACCAGCATATTTTGGATACAAAATTAGACAGCAGGCTCAAAGTGTGCATTTTTCTATTAAAAAATGTCTCCGGCGAACACAGGTTTCTCAAAACAATGCTGGCTTGCTATCGCTCGCCAGGAAAAAATCAACACTTGGATGAGGATAAACGTCTTAAAACAATAGGCTGAAGGGGCCGAATGGATACAACCCAAAGAAAGAGTTGAAAACGAAAGAGAGAATGAAAGGCGAGCAGGCCTCCTTAAGAAATTTGAAGGCCACGATCGATAATGGGCCCAATGCGTACTAATTTGGGTGATTTTCTTCTGTTATGCATTAGCCAAAAATACAATATAGTATATAAAATCCAGCACTGGCCTGGCTGTGTGTGTGTGTGGGGGGGGGGGGGGGGTTATGAAAGTTTGCAGAGGGCTGATTGATTAAGGGCAGATTTTCACTTTAGGGTTTTTGGTCTGGACACCTTTCTCCCTCATGTTTAGCTCGATTTGTTTTGAGATTTTTAGACCTTTGCCTCATTAGTTTGGCGATACTAAGACCTTTCGCTCCATTTTTAACAATGTTAAGACCTTTTGTGCCATTTAGATGTCTATTTGTTTTTCCTGGCGAGCGATAGCGAGCCTGTAATTTAGTAGGAACCAGCCTTCGGACGGGAAAAAAAAATTACCGAAAAATGTACACATTTGTATCGAAGGGGAATCTTGGAGTGTATTTTGTTATGCCTGATGGAGGTCTAGGGAGCAAACTAAAAACCTCCCCTAAGTTGATATGGGTTGAGCAAAGCCTTTCATAATTGATTAGGTGTAGAGAGAGAGAGAGAGAGAGAGAGAGAGAGAGAGAATGTGTTTGACAAGTTGACCATTTGAATCTAAAGTAATGTATAATGTATCCTAGACGTGCGAGACGTAGCTATCACCTCCTCTAAAACCCCGCCTCGGTTCTGTACTGGTGCCAACGTAAGAGAGGACTAATACAACAAAAGACGTGGCATTTTCTGTTCAAGGAGGTATGGTTGCTTTTTCTGACCCGCCTTCTCCCTCATCTTTAGTCCCTTTAGTTTTCAGATCTTATGACGTTCGGCCCATTAGTTTGGCGATTTTGAAACCTTTCACCCCATTTTTGTATTAATATTTTGACCTTTCGTACGATTTAGATGTCGATTTGTTTCCTGGCAAGCCATAGCGAGACTGTAATATGCTAGTAACTGGCCTCCAGCCTTCACAAATATATCTTGAAGGGGGTCTTGGTGTGTTATTCACTTGCTTGTTCGTCAAGGGGAATCCACGCAATGCGAGCTAAGATCATTATTATCGCGCCTCCTTAACTGGGAATGTATTGCGTGAAATGCATGTTAAGTGTTTATGTATCGTTGGAATGGCTGTGGATGTGTGTGTAGTCTGTATTTTAGCCAATTGGCGACATCTGGAAACGAAGGCTTAGGGTTAATCTGTACGGTACCAGTTTCACCCGAAGGTTTAGGTTGACCAGTAGCTTAGGTTGACCAGTACGATACCCATCTCACCTTGTAACCGATCACCAACCCCAGATGGGACGTCACAACTTCGTCCACTTATACCAGGTTCCTATTTATACTGCTAGGTGAACAGAGGCTACACCGTTAGGAAACTTGCCCAAATGTCTCTTACCCGCCCGGGTCTGTGTGTGTGTGTGTGTGTGTGTGTGATTTTTTGTGTTTTTTTTTTTTTTTTTTTTTAGCTTGATGGAGGTCTAGGGAGGAAACTACAATAATAACACAAACTATATGTAAGAAAATATATACACCCACCCCCCTTAATACACAACAAACATAACCAAATTCAGAATGTGCAGACGTTACCAATCTTAGCAAAATGTATACTGAACTCCCTCTCGCAATAAATCCGTTGCTCAGTGCTAAAAATGGCTATATTAAAATGTTTGATTAAAACGGAGACGAGTGATGAATGGTGTTGTGTGGGGGAGGGAGGGGGAGGGGAGGGGATGTACAGTCGGCCAAATACGTCGTGTCTCCGCTGTCATTACGTTTTGCTCACTGTGTGCTGTATTAATGTTTGTCAGATGTTGCATTGGGTGTGTAAAGATAGGAACATGTTTGTATATCTACTCGAAACGATGAATTGATGCTTAGATAGTGCTGATACCAATTATTGATCGACATATACTTGATGCGGCGACATCACTTATTTGGCCGACTGTATTTCATGTTTCATTCGATTAATTGGGTACATTACTTTGATTAGAGACTAATACACGATAATAAAACATAGCTAATACACCATTCATTATAGCACTTAACATATCATAACATACCAAACCACACCATATTATGATGTAGCATATCACTCCATAACAAAGCATATCATTCCATACCACACTATATCATAACATAGCGTATCACACCTCATACCTGAACATACACGCCGTAAAGCAGCATATCATACCATATTATACCTGAACATACACATCGTAACATATCATACTATAGCATACCATATTCTACCACACCATAGCACAGTATATCGTACCATATCATACCATAACTTACCACACCATATCATAACATAACACATCACACCATACCATAACTTACCATATCATACCATACCACACCATATCATAACATAACACATCACACCATATCATACCTTAACATATTCATCATATCATACCACACCATATCATAATATAGCATATCGCACCATATATACCTTAACATACTCAGCATATCATAGCATATCACACCATAACATACCATAGCATATGACACTATAACATAGCATACCACACCACATGATATCATACCACACCATATCATAACATAGCATATCGCACCATATATGCCTTAACATATTCAGCATATCATACCATATCACACCATAACATACCACAACATACCACAACATACCATACCACACCACATCACACCATAACATACACACAACAATATAACAAAACATATCATAATACACCACATTATATACACCATAACATGACATATCATAGCGTACCACACCACATTAGTCAGATTGGCCGGGGTATGTCATATTCACCAGAAGGTACCTGGAAAATGGGTTGAGCTTTTGTTTCCTAGAGTCTTTTGTTGCAGTTTATTGTTCGCTGACGTGGAGGTATAATTCTCTTTACTTGTCTATCTCTGTCTGTCTCTATCTACCTCTTTGTTAGGTAAGAATGTATGTGTCTCTCTATCTATCTGCAAATGTATCTATTGATCTGGTTGTCTGTCTGTGAGGAAATTGGTGTTCTGATTAGCAGTGACCTAAAGTTTCCCAAGCAGTGCATTGAAGTAGGAAGCTCAGAAATTATTGGACTACAGTATATTATTAAGGAGGCAATTTCAATGTAAACTTAGGCAGATAGTCCTCACACTCTAATATGCTCTAATACGGCCTCTGCTAGATTATGCTGATCAGACCTACTAAACAAAAATAGATGTGTGTGAATGTGTGTGTTGTCTGTGTTTGTTCGTTGTTTTATGTTGTGTTTTGTGTTTCTCCTGTTCTTGCTCTGTCTTGAGTCGGCCACCCCCAAAACAAAAGAAAAAAAGGAAAAGAGGGAAAAAGAAAAGAAAAAAATAGGAAAATGGGGCTTGGGCCTGAGTAAATAAATAGATTATGCTGAAAGGACTGGCTATAAGCACTTAACTGCGAGGTCAACTCATGAAAGTCTTTATAATACTTAATGGGTTTGATTATGTGAATTATACCAAAAACATTTATGCTAAAAAAACATTCAAGACGTAGCCATTGATGGAAGTTAGAACCGAAGAGGTTCAACACAAATATGTATGGGAACTTGTTCTCAGATATAAAATCTGTTCTATCTGAAGCAAATTTCCCTAAGAAGTTGCAAATACAGTAGAGCAGATCAAGAAGAAAGTAGATAGTATTTGTAGTACTCTGCATTGAGTGTAACGCACTACACAATTGCGATCTTTCCACTTAGAGTATCTACGCAAGGTCTTTAAAATATAAACTACTCCCTGTAACTGTATGTATCTCCTTGTCTATTTGTTTTATAATAAAGCTTATCTCTCTTAACTATATTTCTCAACTTTATTTCTCTCTCTCTCTCTCTCTCTCTCTCTCTCTCTCTCTCTCTCTCTCTCTCTCTCTCTCTCTCTCTCTCTCTCTCTTTCTCTCTTTCTCTCTCTCTCTCTCTCTCTCTCTCTCTCTCTCTCTCTCTCTCTCTCTCTCTCTCTCTCTCTCTCTCTCTCTCTCTCTCTCTCTCTCTCTCTCTCTCTCTCTCTCTCTCTCTCTCTCTCTCTCTCTCTCTCTCTCTCTCTCTCTCTCTCTCTCTCTCTCTCTCTCTCTCTCTCTCTCTCCAAACCCCTGACGCTGATTTTCATCAAATCCTTGGAGACCAACGAAATGCCTGATGCGTGGAAGCTTGCGAACGTAACAGCAATTTGTAAATATGGTAGCAAATCCTTGCCTAGCAATTATCATCCACCCAGCTTGACCTTAATAGTATGCAACATACTAGCAACAATAATAAGAAACATACTCGTTAATCACTTGGAGGAAAATACTATACTAAAAGACATACAACGTGGTTTTTGCAAAAAACGTTCCTGCTTAACAAACCTTTTAGACTTTCTTCAATGACATCCCAAATCTATATGCCGAAAATAAAGCTGTAGATATTTTATAAGACTTACAGAAAGCCTTTGGAAAAAGTTCGACACAGACAGTTAGCGATTAAATTAAAAGCACATGGAATACAAGGCGGCGTTCTACAGTGGATAGAAAATTGGCTTAGTGAACGGAAACAAAGAGTAGTTATTAACACCTTATTGGCGGGCTAGGCGGTCTATTTGACCGTACCGCACAGCAGTTTTTTTTTACCCTAAATAGGGTTGTTTACGTGATCATTTTCATGCCTAAATAAGACCCAGAGTGTAAAACAAGTATCTATCCCTGTAAGGGTGTAAACAGAGCTTTCCAATGACACCCGAACCATCCTTGTACGACCACTGGTTATCTTGCAACGATCGTGCAACACGAGTGCAAAAACCCTATAATTAGGTAATTTCTGAACATCATTCCCTGTGTAGCAAGTGAGAAAGGGGAGAGAAGGGTGGGATACAGTTCAGTTGGTCCACGGTGGTCGTGGGGAGCGGTCATAAGGTTACTACGCTCGTCCCACCGCTCAGCTCTCTCTCTCAGCAACATTACGTGCTGAAAATGGCGCTCGACAGCTGTCGTGCACCGCCAATTAGTCCAAATTTATTTCACTCGACATATGTTGCACGCCGCCAGTTAAGGGTTAAAGGGGAAGCATCAACGTGGACCAATGTAATTAATGGTGTACCTCAAGGATCAGTGCTGGGGCAGGTCCTTTTCCTAATGTACATTAACAACATAGATGAGGGTCTAACCTGTACTATTTCAAAGTTTGCAGATGACACAAAAATCGCAAATACCGTACTGGCAAATGAACATGTTGAAGATATGCATACAATCTGAACAAGCTTTAGCAATGGGCTAAAATCTAGCAAATGTGCTTCATATCAGATACTGCAATACAAAAGCAGACTACTCGATGAATGGCACCCAGCTAAAGAATGTAGACAGAGAAACAGATTTAGGAGTAACAATATCCAGTAACTTAAAACCAAGTCAACATTGTATTGAAGTTGTTAGGAAGGCAAACAAAATTATAGGTTTCATAGGTAGATCATTTGAACATAAATATTAAAAGACGTTATCCACACCCTTTACAATGCATTAGTCCGCCCACTTTTGGAATACTGCGTTCAGTTCTGGTGCCCTTACTATAACAAATATACATATAGACAAATTGGAACGAGTTCAACGTAGAGTTACCAAGATACCCTGTCTTTGGAACAAACCATACGAGGAACGTCTTAAAGAACTAAATTTATATCCATTAACCAAGCATAGATTGAGAGGTGACCTTATTAAAGTTTTCAAGATCATTAAAGGCATTGACAACATGAACTGTAGTAAATATTTTACGATTAACCGATCAAACTACACGCGGGGAAATGGCCGCAAAATCATTGGTAAATCATTCAACTTCAACGAATCCAAGAATGTATTCAATTGAGTCGTCAACTTGTGGAATGGGCTTCCCCGAGATGTCCTAGACTGCAGTACCGTTGATTACTTCAAGGTTCGCCTAGACAAGCACCTTGCACTGAACCCAAGGTTGACTGACTTTGTAATTGAATACATAATTTCTTTAGTAGTGTTCGTTCAATAACCTAATAGATCTTAATATAATTTCCCCTGCCATGGACTAAGCCCCAGGGCAGCACTTCCTTCTCACATCTTTCCCACATTCTCTCTGAAACACTGTTGCAACATTTAGAACAGCAGTGTTTTAGAGGGCAAGTAACCTCGAGTGGTCGCATGACCTGTTGTTGCTGGTTTTCCTGTATACGCCTTTGTACGTTCTCTCTCTCTCTCTCTCTCTCTCTCTCTCTCTCTCTCTCTCTCTCTCTCTCTCTCTCTCTCTCTCTCTCTCTCTTTCTCTCTTTCTCTCTCTCTCTCTGTTTAAAGATACCCTTCTGACACATGCATTATATAATTGAAACGACGTGTTCTATTAAAAACTTATTTCTTTCCTATATCAGGTAAAACTTTGAACGCATTTTATACCAAGTAGAGGAGATACAATATTCATAAATTTTCCCCAACTAACACACATTTTTAGCAGATTTTTTAGTTTTTGTGTTGGTATGTTGTCTTTTCTTGTCAAATAGTTTTCCTTTATCCCCTTTTTCCTGTTTCCAATTGATGTTTGTTTCAGTATTCTTGTTTTTACCATGTTATCCTACACCTTTTTATATCTCGCTTTCTCAGATTCCCGTTTGGTAAATCATCTTTATGCATTTTTTTAATCTTGTTTTTTATTCTCACTTTGAAATTAATCCTTCTTACATGATTTGATAAACATGGAGCTGTATTGTTTTGTTTTTTTAATTTATTTTTAGTTTTGTTTATTTACATTGTACCTTTGTTTCAAGTGGCATCGATGTGTATGGTGTATATATACAGCATACTCTCTCTCTCTCTTTCTCTCACACACACACACACACACACACATATATATATATATATATATATATATATATATATATATATATATATATATATACATATATATATATATATACATATATATATATATATACCGTATATATATATATATCTATATATATATATATAGAGAGAGAGAGAGGAGAGAAAGAAAAATACATTAAATGCACTAACTGAAGTATATTGTAATTCTGTTTTTCTTGTGAACTTGTATATGATTTCTATGTATTTGATATCCCACTGTGTTTTGTGTGAAACTATATATACGGTATGTGTGTATAAATATAAGTGTTGTTTTGTTTTGTATCTATTGTATAACTTGCCTTGTATATTATATATATAGACTTCTTAGCTTATCCCCGTTAGTAGAACTCACCTAGCCTAGCTTTGCTCTAGCATAATTCTATTAAATGTGTTTCTGTGTGGATAATACAGGAATATTTGTGCATGGGTGTAAAGGTAGTTTTATATTGCCTGTGATGTATATAATATTGATTATATAAATATTATGAATAATAATCATTATAACAATATAAACAAATATTAATATTAATGATAATTGTTGGTTTATTGTTCACTTGCATCCCTGAGGCTGAATATCTAACCTAGGGACAGTACAATACGTTCTACCTTAACTAAGAGGTCACATACAACCTTTGGTGATCGTAAGGTTCCAAGAGTTTCCACCATAGTACATACGCAGATACACTGGTGAGAGTACCTGTAGGCTAATGCAAGCTGGTAGTTGAGCAGCTTGGCTTAGGAGGGCACTCAATACAATCCTCTCCATCGGTATAGTGAAAATAACCTTTAGGATTCTGGGGGACTTGAACCCTCGACTTCGCGGTCAGCGCACGGTGCCAATGACTACTCGGCTAAACCGAGCCGGTTTATGTTTATATATGTGTGTGTTTGTGTGTGTGTGTGTGTGTGTGTGTGTGTGTGTGTGTGTGTGTGTGAGGGGGAGGGGGGGCATCTACATGTGTACGTGTCTGTGTGAGTATGTAAATGTATATATTTTTTAATCAGGGTAATGCATATACAGTGTTTTAATATGCTACGACGTGAATAACAGAAACCTTAACAAGTTCTTACATATAATTAGCATATATGGTAATGTGGTAAATACATGGTGTGTGTGTGTGTGTGTGTGTGTGTGTGTGTGTGTGTGTGTGTGTGTGTGTGTGTGTGTGTGTGTGTGTGTTCTACTTATTTTCGGTATATTAACTAACACTCTATCAATATTTCCTAAGCCTCCTGAATACGAATATAAAATAAATACATTGAACAATTATTGTACAACATAACTCTCTCTCTCTCTCTCTCTCTCTCTCTCTCTCTCTCTCTCTCTCTCTCTCTCTCTCTCTCTCTCTCTCTCTCTCTCTCTCTCTCTCTCTCTCCTGTCTTTCGCTCTCTTTTCCTCTCTCTCTCTCACATTATCCTATTTGTATGCTACGTTTTGTCTCCAATTTATAATTCCACAGCCGCTACATTTTTCTTGACTGATCAACTGTTTTATCATCCGCTACGAACTTTATCAACATAACTCAATTGTTTTATATTGTTAAAAGATAAGTAGACTATACTGTATATGCATAAATAATTTGAATGATAGAAGTTGATGCGAATGGTTAAAAAGATTGTGATAGTGGGTAGAAGAAAGAAAGTAGATTAATATATATTTTGTTTTAATGAAAATGGTTTATAAGATAACAATTTCAGCAATACGTGTTTCTTTCTTCATTCCGAGTGTGTTTGTGCGTGTTAATGTTGCATCATATATACGCATGTACCCCTTATTTTGTATTTTGATTGGTTTTCGTTTTCGCATAATAATATTTATGATTGTGTATGCACTGGTATTGCACGCTATATGTTCAAATACAATTTACAGGTGAATGTATGGACTGTATGGGTAGGTGGGTGCATGTATATCTGTGCGTTGTGGGGACAGTGTGTGTGTGTGTGTATGTATGTGTGTGTGTGTTTGTTTGTGTGGGTTTGGGTGTGTTTATGTGGGTGTATGTATGTGTGGGAGGATGTGTGCGTGTGTGTGTGTGTGTGTGTATGTTTGCTTGTATGTGTGTGAGTGTGTGTGTGGGTGGGTGTGTATGTAGGTGTGGGTGTATGTGTGTGTGGGGGGTGGATGTTTGTGTGGGGAGGTGTATGTGTGTGTGTGTGTGTGTGTGTGTGTGTGTGTGTGTGTGTGTGTGTGTGTGTGTGTGTGTGTGTGAAACCTCCCAGTGTACTCTGTGGATATTGCCCTGGTCCAGACTAATGCATATTCAAGCAGTAACATTTTTGTATACATTGCATTTATTAGTACCATGTAAGCCCTAGCTTGCATACATATACAAAAAACATACCTATTTTATATCGATTGAGTGGTGTTAGTCTGCGGTATATTGTGTTATCTAAATGCATGAGTTGTATTATAGTGTGGTGATTTTGTTACTATACAAAAAGTCGGTTTTATTTCAGCTGATTTAAATTTTAATTCGTTAGCATCTGATGTCTCGTTTCTTAATGGAGATATGTGAAACTACTATGTCTCTGTGGCGTATTAGTGCCAAGTGTTCATAATTAGCAACATATTTGGCTACATAAAATTCGTAATATCTGACTAATCAAGATAACAACAGAATATAGTACACAATACAGGATTTCATGTTGTTGTTTATCTTAGCATTAGTATTACTGTTTTGTACGTTGGTTATTTAAACTACTGTAAGTTGAGAGGTAGCAACTATGGCAAAGGTCAAAAGTCAATATAGTGCAATAACCGTATTCAAAGTATATACTATGTAATCAATTAGTCCATATACACATACATAATATCATATAATAATAGCTGCGTAGAAATTGTTAGAATACAACAGTATTTGTTGTATATAAATAAACTTTATTTGTATTTAACATGTGTGATGCACATAAATAAAAGGGGATGTGTCGGATGGTTGAAAGCCACAGTTGCTCGCGCGTTTGGGGCTAGCAACACGTATTATGAAAAACATGTATCCTCCTTCATTCACTGTCCCCCCCCCCCCCCTTCACTCACTCAACCCCATAATATTGCCGGAGGATAACAGGTTTTTCACAATACGTAGACGGAGGTCTTTTCAAAAAACAAAAAAAACAGTATTTGTGTCATACAGTATTAATCATCATATGTAATCCTCTCTCTCTCTCTCTCTCTCTCTCTCTCTCTCTCTCTCTCTCTCTCTCTCTCTCTCTCTCTCTCTCTCTCTCTCTCGATACAATCCTAAAGTCCAGCAAACCACTTCTCCTCTCACTTTCAAAGCCACAATATACATTCGTCAGAAAGAAAAACCATTATACAAAAATCACTCCCGAAAAATACACAGAATTTTCAATACAAATAAAATGCATCTATCTTTGACGGGCATTGCCAGGGGAGAGGAGGGAAAGGGGGGGGAGGCTATTTTTCGCTCTCTTTAAAATTCGCGTTGCTGGGCCCAATATTTTCCAGTTTAGGCCTCAGTGGTTTCCACTGTTTCTGTTCAAGTGCTGTTGTGTGGAAGTTAAAGGTATTGTGCAGAATTTTTGCATTATATATATATATATATAAAACATTATATTTAATATTTGTGTATTGTACTGGAAGGAAGTGTGGTGTGCTGGCTTAGTGTAAATAAGAGGAGGAGGTGTTCATGAGGCCATCTGGATTACTCTCTATGTAGGCAAGGATAGTCAATATAATTATACATTGTATTTGATGTAAGTGAGACAGAAACAGTGAGGGAAGCCAGACAAATGAAATAGGAGCTCCAGCAACTCCTTATCACATGCCCATTAGGCCTCCCCTGCTCGATTGGTGTCAACAATCTCTCTATTACATGCTTTACACAGATATATATATAATATATATATATATATATATATATATATATATATATATAATATATACTGTATATACAAATATATATATACCTGTATATATATAATATATATATATATATATATATATATATATATATATATATATATATATATATATATATATATATACAGGTATATATATATATATATACTGTATATACAGTATATGTATATATGTATATATATATAGTTAATTTAATTATAAATCAACTTGTTTTTGCGTTTCAGCACATGTCTGAGATTAGCATTGTCTTTTCCATTTTCCATACATTTCCACACATATTATAAGCCCCTCTTGTCGTATTTGTCAGTGCTGCCCTGTGGCATATTTAGGACATATTATATTGTATCCGTCCCAGTATTTTGGTCTGTTTGTCAATGATTATACTAAAATACGCAGACACAGTTGTCAATTTTAATTGAACCATTTGTTTTCTTCCATTTTTAGATATACAAAATTAACTCAATCTAGGTAAGTACTTATGAAGTTTTGCCTGTGACACAAGAGACTGTGTGTGTGTGTGTGTGTGTGTGTGTGTGTGTGTGTGTGACAGAAACAGATTTATGTATGTCTGGCTTTGTTTGAGCCGATGTGTGCGTGTGTACCGGACAGCCAGGCTAGGAGATATATAAAGAATATAGCATAGAAGTAAATATTGATTGAAAACTCAAGTAAGACAGTTATACTGTATATACAGTATATATATTATTATTATCATTATTAACTTTTTTTCTTTGAACAGTGCTGGCCAATAACCTCTATAAAAAAAAATGTATCCACATATACTAACCCTCTCGGTATTATCATTTGTATTTGTTCATTCTTGCTAAAAACAGGCGATTTCATGCAACTTACCCTCTTGAATGCCTACAACCATGCTAAGCTTAATAAAATCGTCTAGCAACAACCAGAATGATTTGAAAGAGTGAGTTATAGTATAGAGACAGGCTTTATTATTATTATTATTATTAGTATTAGTATTATTTTTGTGTTTTTTAGTTTCCCCCCCAGACCTCCAGCAAGCTTCAAAATACATCCCCTAGAACCACCTTCGAGACAAATGTGTACATTTTTCGGTAGAAAATGTGCCGGCCGAAGGCCGGTTCCTCCTACAATTCTCCCTACCAATAAATGCCTACAGTGGCCGATAGAGGCGCTGAACGCACGGTTTACCGCGGTCCATTGTGGGAAATGGGCGACATCGCGGAGCTATCCACCCTCCCTCTCCTTCAACAATTCTATAATATATGCAGTTAGTCTAAATTTCTGCAGCTGACACATACTTTGGTCTATGCATACTGTTGTTTTATATATTTTAAAATCACCCATATTCATATAGAACATATATTTACAATACAAAGTCCGCAGGTATTTTTGCGCCAATTTTGTTATGATAATTAACCAGCTTATAATTATGTTTGTAGTCATTATCAACTACATATGGACTTTCCCTTTATTACTATGTTATATACTGTAAGCACTTAGTGTAGTCGTATACTGTATAATAAAAACGTGTAGAATCACACACAAGTTGAGATAAACTGTGCATATCCTAGGTGTTGGGTATAGTGATGTCTACATTCGTAGCTCTGGCGCTAGTTCAGAAGCGTCCACCAGAGGTCTCAAGAGAATTGTTGGTAGGGAGAATTACAGGTTCACTATCGCTCGCCAGGAAAAAATCGACACCTAAATGGCATGAAATGTCCCAATATTGACAAAGAGATAGGGTGAAAGGTCATAGAATCGCCAAACTAATGGGTCGAACTTAATAAAATCTGGAAACTAATGGGGTAAAACATGAGTTAGAAGGGGGTCCCGAAAAACGGCCCCCTCTTCCCTTAACACTAGCAACACACGTTTTGACCTTTGCGAGCAGAACAGAGATTACATACACACATTGTATACAGAAATGTATTCCCTATTCGCTTTCAGTTCGTAGTACATAGAACTCAAGTTATTTTTTTTGTACTGGTATATTCACTGCCAATATGAACTAGATTTGAATTTTAGCGTACAATATTTTGGTATATATATATATATATATATATATTTATATATATACAGTATATGTATATACAGTGTATATATATATATATATATATATATATATATATATATATATATATATATATTTATATATATACAGTATATGTATATATATATACAGTATATGTATATACAGTGTATATATATATTTGAATGCTTACTGTATGCATATTGGAGTGTCCTATGAAGTTATTGTTAACCTCAGTGTGTCTACGTCGTGCTATATACTGTATATTTTGCGTAGCATTACACAGGTGGTTTATGGTAAGGAATGAGATCTGGAGGGTTGATGCTATCAATTATCAAGGCCATCTCCTGTGCTGCGCTAGATGTATGTTATAATTATGTTAATTTGCGTAATATGGATCAAGTTAGTTATAAAATGCTAGGGGTTTGTTTACCATTTAATGAATAAATAATATGTAAAACATATACTGTATATTACGACTCATATTATCTTTGTCATTACTCTGATAACATTATATATGTATATGTTTAATTATTATTGAGAATCTTGCTTGCTGTTGCCATTTTCAAACAATGTATTTTAGTTTTTCCCTTAGGCTTTATAAACGCTTTCCAAGACTTCCTTCAATCTAAACGAAATACCCACCCAAAGGTCGATTTCCTCTAAGCTACAGCCTCGCTATCTCTCGCTGCCTAGGAAATAATCGACACTTGAATGGGGTGAAACTTCTTAGTAGCGCCAAACTAATGGGGTGACACGTTTTAAAATCTCCAAGCTAATACAGTTAAACAGGGGAGATCCAAAATGTACTCCCTCGAATCAACATGGGTTAACCACTTTCATTCCTAGAGGCCCTTTCTATGTTGAGTAGAATTGTATGGCAGTGGTATTTATAAATTTAAATAATCGTTGACTGATGAAAGGGTCAAATCGCCCAGTAAAACTTATGAGAACACATTTTAATAATATTTTCTGGTTATTATTGAACGATTTTCTACAATTTAGGAAGGATCTCTATGAATCAATGGAGTACAAATAGTCTCGATTAAGGGAAGATGGCCTGTTTGTTGGTCTATTAATTAATGTTTTCCTATATTTATTATAGTTTCTTCGCTAGACATCAATCAATCCTAGAAAAACACCCCTAGACCCCCCTTCAAGATAATTTTGTGCATTTTTCGGTATAAACATTTCCCTGCACTCTTATATTATCAGGCTCGCTGACGCTCGCCAGGAAAAAAATCGACACCTAAATGGCACGAGCGTATGATCTGTCTCTTAAACAAATTAAAGAGGGTTATCGTTACCCATTTGATACACCATAATATGTATTTGTATCTAATATTGTTTGTTTATCACTTATATTTGATACACCATAATATGTATTTGTATCTAATATTGTTTGTTTATCACTTATATGTGCAGGAGATCAAGTTAATAAATGAGACATACAGCTTTGGGAGATTATTTAAGTATTCATAAGAAAATATGAAAACAAATATAATTGCGAATTATAATGCATTTTACAGTACGCGCACTTTAAACTAGTACAACATAGAACTGTTAAAATCCTTGATCCATATGCATCTAACAAAAAAAAACGTTTTGACTTTGACCAACTGAGCTTACATAGAAAACAGTAAATGATCATCCCCAGTCAATATAATTTCAACTTGTTTCCAGTCTAGTATATACACAGACCTCCAAATTCCATTTTTCATCAGGGAATATTAAGCACCAATATGAACTAGGTATAATATTTGATGTGTTGAATTCAGTTCAAATACAAATCTATTTGCCCCCTAGCATTTCACATTAATATACCTTTTGTTTGTGGTTGTCTGTGTGTTCCTAGGCTTCAGGTTGGATGCTTTGCATTAAGGGGGGATGGTTCACTTTTTGTTCGATTTGTTAATTTATTCATTATTTTTCTAGTTTCCTCCCTAGACCTCCATCAAGCTTAAAACACATCCATTAGATCCCCTTGTAGGTTATTTTGTACATTTTTCGGTAGTGTCCCAGCCGAAGGCCGGTTCTTTCAAAATTACAGGCTCACTATCGTTCGCCTGGAAAATAATCGACACCTAAATATCACGAAAGGTTTTAATGTTGACAAAGAAATGGAGCGCAAGGTCTTAAAATCGACAAACTAATGGGGCAAACAACTTAAAATCTTAAAACTAATGGAGCAAAACATGAGGGAGAAGGGGATCTAGTGTCATCCTTGAACCATTATCATACAATGTCGTATTTTAGTTATAGAGTATATATTGTTTATTATGTTAAACTGCAGATGAATAATTTCTCTTTCTCTCCTCCAATCAAAAATAGTTTACCAAAATCACCTGGGTTTCAGCTTTAGCAAAATGTTGGCACTTATCGGGTGAACTTCGAATTTTGATTTTTCTAATGTGATGTTTAGAATTTCCGAAACTAATTCATACATAGATCGTTTGTCTATTATTTTGTCAATGTGAGTGAGATCAATTAATGCAGTTCGATGCTTAAATTAGTAGAAGAAATTATGAAATAAATAATATTGCAGTTGATTGTACATTTACTAGTAAGCACAGTTGAACAAAAAATCATGAAACTCTAATAATATGTGTGTGGGTGTAGGTGTGAGCAAGTAACTAACGAACACGTTGTTTAACCCAAGAATGGCGAGCGTCCTCAATTGAGTCTGAGTCCTACGAGGGCGAGCGTCCTCATATGGGCCAAGGCCTAAAAACAGCCTTTCAAAACATCCCACTGGCACTCAAAACAAAAGAATGTGTGATTAAGAGAGATAATTTCCCTCCAAACCGCCTATCACTCCTCCACATGTGTCCGAACCCCCCCTTCCCCCCCCCCCCTCTCAATTGTCACCTATTTTCCCTCTTATTCCCCTGTTTATCGGGTCATTTTTCGCGCCAATATATCCCAACCGGTTCCAAGGTCGAAAGGGAGGTGTGTAAGGATCAGAGAGAGAGATAGACTTCACTAGCGAGACATCAGTCTGGCTTCAGGCCTCAAGAGGGGAGGGTGTATGTCTCCCGTGCCTCTCACCTCATGACTGGACGGTCGGCAATAATTTCACTCCCCCCCCCCCCCCCCAAATACTATTCCCACTTGTTTTATTGTTGTTACATGTTAATATCTTCATATTAAACGTAAAATAGGTGCATATGAATAAGTAATAACGATATTTATCATGAAATGACGAAATTCGTCGGGATTTACCCACAATACCTTCGACCAGCGGGACGTTTTAAATACCATAGGCTCACCGTTCTTAGGTTAAGGGGAGATGGGCAGTGTTTCTGGTCCCCCTTCTTCCTCATGTTAAGCCCCATTAGTTTTTAGAATATATGAAGTTCGGCCCATTAGTTTGTCGATTTTAAGACCTTTCGTCCCATTTAGGTGTCGGTGGAGGTATAGTTAAAATGGTGGAGATATAGTTGAAAATTATATACAAATGATATACAAAATTATCATCTGTAAAATATTCTTAATTTGTTTTGATTTCCCATTATAATTATTACATATTCAGTGCCAAAATGAACTCGATTTGAAATGACGTGTGCAGTGTTTCATTTCGCACGTTCTATGATATTCCCTTTGATGTTTCACAACAATATGTATTTCATTTGTTACTATCGTCCAATTACTCTTATCTCTTGTATCTCTAAAGTTTGTTAAACTATTCTTACTTCCCAATTTCTTAAGCATTTATCTTCTCATAATCTACTCTCAGATCGCCAGCATGGCTTCCTTAAGGGTCGCTCTACTTGGTGATCGTCTTTTATATCTTACTAACACTTGGTCATCCTTTTTCTGTACTTCGGTGAGACATTTCTATTGCGTTAGACATATCGAAGGCCTTCGATAGACTCTAACACAGTTCTCTAATTTCTAAACTACCCTCCTTTAGTTTCTATCCCTCCATCTGTACCTTTATCTCTAATATCCTTTCCGGCCGTTCCATAGCTGCGGTTGTGGATGGCCATCGCTCACTTCCTCATCCTATCATCTCCGGTGCTCCTCAGGGACCTGTCCTATCTTCTATTCTCTTTCTAATTTTCATAAATGATCTTCTCAACTGTACTTCCAGTCCTTTCCATTCATATGCAGACAATTCTACCTTACACTACTCAATTAGCAATGCCTCAAAAGCAAACGTAATGAAGCCATGCAACGCTTCTCTTCTGATTTAACTACCATTTCCAAATGGGGCAGAGAAAACCTTGTTACCTTTAATGCTTCCAAAACCCAATTTCTCCATCTATCTACCCGCTGTGAACTCCCGGAGGACTATCCCTTATCCTTCAACAATACAAAAATCAACCCTTCATCTTCTCTCGGTATTCTCGGTGTCTCTTTTTCTTCTGCTCTCATTTGGATGGACCATATTACCAGTCTTGCTTAGGGGGCCTTCCAGAAGCTGGGTGTGCTCAACCGCCTCAAGAGGTTCTTTACCCCTGCTCAACTTCTTGCTCTGTACAGAGGCACAGTGAGTCCTTATATTGAGTATTGTTCACATGTGTGGGGAGGATCCTCTAACACAGCACTTCTAGACAAAGTAGAGAAGAAAGCCTTTGGTATCATTAACTCCCGTCCATTCACCGACTCTCTGCAATCTCTCTCTCTTCGCCGCAATGTTACATCTCTCTCGCTATTCTATTGCTATTACAATTATCAGTGCATACTACCTCCTCTACTCACCTACTACTACACCCCTACTCTGTACAACTCTCCAGCTCAAGAGTGAAACGTTACTCCCAATCTTTCTTCTATTCAACAGCTGCACTCTAGAACTCTCTCCCTGAATCCATCTTTCCCTCATCCTATGACTTAAATTGTTTCAAACTCTGTGTGTCCAGACATTTTGGCTCGAATGTTCCTTGATTTTGGCCCTGTCACTCTTCTAACTCTGGGGGAGGCACTCGTCACAGGCACTTTTGACTTTTGTCTCCCTCATCCACATAGAAAAAATAAAAATACAATATTTTATCTTAATTATGCTTCATACTTTATTTATTATGATTAACCTTAATTGATGACCATATTCAGTTTAGAAATAGACTTTGGGAATTATCGTAATATACTTCATATATGTTTTAGTGTGATTGATATAATATAAGTAGGTTAAATTATTATATTTATTCAAATAATATATGAATAAATATTTTTGGCGAATACGCACAGTATAACCCGATAAAATATGAAATTTCTATCAGTCTTTGATCCTCATGCATCAAATAAATACCAAATGCTCTAAATCATTGACCAACAGAGCTTACAATCATCATATCAAATTAGCTGCCCCAATGCTTTATGTGTTTATTCTTTATAATAGCAGACAATATTGCTTGATTTAGAAAGGGTCATTCGAAGATCAATATTGAGAATTGTCGTCAGCCATTTGATACAGCATGTTTGTTTGTTTTTTTGTTTTTTTATAATTATTGTTGTCTACATGATTGAGTTCAAGTGAATTATGCAAACATTAACGTTGCTTGAATATTTACGTACAATATATGATGAACATATAATATCATGGTAACAGTAACCGTCACCATCACCGTCACTATGCTAATATGCTCAGCTGAACCATAATGCATGAAACTCAATCAAAAATGTTTCATCCACACACATCAAATACAAGCAACATACAGTATATTTTGACACTGACCAGTAGAGCCTACAGAGATTATCAGTACACCAAATGATCATGACCAATAATATATTCTCAACTCGTGTCCAGTTGAATATATGCACAAAGTCCGCCACCCCCCAATTTCAATTTATATTATAATATATGTAATGCCAGTGTAAACGCTATTGGAAATTACATATGCAACATTTGGGTGTACAAGCTCTATATCATTCCCTTTAGTAGTTAACAATATATATATATATATATATATATATATAATTTATATATATACTGGTATATATATATATAATTTATATATATACTGGTATATATATATAGATGCTGTATATATATATATATATATAAGGAACAATTATAAAACTATTTTCATATATTCTTAAAGATCAAATTATCATTATTCATTATTAAATGCTTACCTCCTCTTATAATTTGTTAAAGTAGGATGGTTCGTTTTTCTTGCCCCCTCTTCCCTCATGTTTAGCCCCTTAGTTTGTCGATTTTAAGACCTTTCGTCCCTTTTCATCAAAATCAAGACCAGCTTTCGTGCCATTTAGGTGTCGGTGGAAGAATAGTTGAAATGGTGGAGGTATAGTTGAAATGGTGGAGGTATAGTTGAAATGGTGGAGGCATAGTTGAAATGGTGGAGGTGTAGTTGAAATGGTGGAGGCATAGTTAAAATGGTGGATGTATAGTTGAAATGGTGGAGGCATAGTTGAAATGGTGGAGGTATAGTTAAAATGGTGGAGGTATGGTTGTAAATAGTGGAGGCATAGTTGAAATGGTGGAGGTATAGTTGTAATGGTGGAGGTATAGTTGAAATAGTATACATATAGGTCATGACTTTCGATCGTGACTGTACAGAACATGGCTTCCACAAACAAGGACTGTGGACTGACAAAACTTACCTATATTTATGCCCTTCCTTGCTCCGATGTTCTTTTTTTTTTGTATTTTTTTTTTTTTTTTTTGCTGTCTTTTGTTTATGTTTACTTTCTGTTGTTACACACATATCCTCACTTTCTCTCTCTCTCTCGCTTTCTCACTCACTCACTCTCACTCACTCTCCCTCATTTTTTTCATCTCTCTCTCTCTCTCTCTCTCTCTCTCTCTCTCTCTCTCTCTCTCTCTCTCTCTCTCCCTCTCCCAAAAACTACCCCACCGGCACTGTGTCAGACGTTGTTGTTTATAGCCAATATTTGCGTATGTGAACAGCTGATATGAGAGAGTACGTTCCCTGGAGTCTCTTTATTTACTGTATATATATATTTTGTTGTATGGGCAGGACGGTATGTGTTGGTTTGGCGTCGCTCTCTTTGGGGTCTAGTTAGTTTTACAGTTAATGGTTATATAGCTGTGTGTTGTTTATTTATTATTCAATCTGATCTGAATATCTATTAATTGATCCATATATATATACAGTATATATATATATATATATATATATATATATATATATATATATATACCGGTATATATATATATATATATATACTGTATGTATATACAGTATATACTATTTTGTCTGTGTGTGTGTGTGTCGACAATTTCCTTACCAAGCGACCTCAGCATTATAAAATTAGAATATCTTGTTTATCTTATCTTTGTAAACCGTATGATCCTCCAAAGTTAGTAATTCTGATTAGAGCATATCATCGGTACTGCCATATGCACAGTCATACGCAAGAGTTCTTCTCCTCTTCCTGATTTTAGGCATAACAGAAAACATAGTAGGATGGGCCAATGATAATTATTATTTAATATTTTTAACATCGTTCTGAACACCAATACCCCACATATGAAATGAATGAATGCATGTGATCCTCCCAGGATTCGAACCTAGGATACCTCATGCAGGTCTTACACGCTCTAACCATTACACCATCAAGACATACTGTAGATATACTGAGCAGGCGACTTAACTATTGCATAACGAATATACGTGTGATATAAACTTCCACATTTTACTTTCCAACCTAAAATCCTAGAGTGTGAATGAATTCATGTGGGTGACTGTGTGGACTGCTTTATGTAGCTTACAGACAAATGTTAGGACTATGAATGCACTGTTTTTCCCTCTTCTGTATTTACTCCGAGGGTAGTTTTATAGGATTCGCCCCTTTGTTTCGCCCACTTAGGTTGACGATTTTAAGATGATTCACCCCCATACAAGTGCCAGCTAGTGTTCTGGCCAGCGAAAACGACGCTGCAATTTTGGAGAGACCGGCCTTCGGCCAAGAGATTTTCCTACCGAAAAATTTGTAACTGTAGCTAGCTAGTTGTAGGTAGTTGAAAAAGGTGGTCTGAGAAGACATTCATTTAGGTTGAAGGAGACATAAAAAAATCCGTGGGAACTGTAAAAACAATACAAGCTCTCAATAACTATTTTATATTTCGCCACACAGACTTTCCTGGGGAATTTCTTCATATTTTGAAATACCCGACATTTTGAGGTGTTAAGTAATCCAAAAAATAGCTGGGTTGAAGTGCTTGAAAATGTATGTGTGCTTGCATAACGGAAAATAAAGAGTGGAACATAACTGGTGCACAAATCATGAGGGCACTGTCATAATTTAAAGCAACCAAACAAGTAAATATAATATAGATTTATTTTATGGATAGTGTTTTGCCCTTAACTGTTTGATATATCTTGTTTTGTTATTTAAATTAGATACGATCATCATATTATAAGTATTTTTGAAGGAAACATTGTTATGGATTATTGAATTACCCTTTTTGTACCTTCTTTATACAACTATGTTTCTGAGTGTATCAATATGAACACACATTAGAGAAACTTCAATCGTATACACCTTTCACCTATATAATCTATTATTTATTAATTTCACCACAACACCAAACACCTCCAATGAAATTAATGAAAGCATATATGTGATCCACCAGGATTCGAACCCGGGTTATCACACACAGATTTTTAGACACCTTAACCATTACACCACCAAGACGGTTAAAGGTTTATGCACACGCCTACGACTTATTATCCATTCTCAAATACTGGATATTAATCTAATCATGTTCATATTCCCACCGCACTATGGTAGCCTAATGATTAAGTGAGAGGAAAGAATATTCATGGGGCACAGATAATTTGGAACGGCCTTGCTACGAAGTATCCCTGAACCTACTAATAATATATTTGTTATTAATTTCACCACAACACCAAACACCTCCAATGAAATTAATGAAAGCATATATGTGATCCACCAGAATTCGAACCCGGGTTATCAAACACAGATTTTTAGACACCATAACCAATGCACCACCATGTATCCGGAATGTTTTCAAAAATTCCTAATAAATAGTTGTTCGAACTGAGTTGCAAAATACACACACACACACACACACATATATATATATATATATATATATATATATATATATATACTGTATATATATATATATATATATATATATATATATATATATATATATATATGTGTGTGTGTGTGTGAGCGTGCTTGCATGTACGTATTTGCCAGTTATTCATCGCTACAGTGTTACTTCAGTGTTTGTTTTGATGTTATAAAAAACAAAATAAGAATATGGAACCTACGACATGAGTTTGACTTGAAATACATTCTCCAAGTAGGATTTCTCTTCTCCTTAATATAAATACGAAAGTATTTAGTTCCCATGTTCCCATTATCACGCCGTGCTGTAGTGGATTTAAAGCATGAATACTCGTCCTCACTTTCGGTGGTTCTAGTCCGGCTGGGAGTATATAATTTATACAAAATAAACTAAAAGAATATTGACGAGGATGTGTGGTGGATATCCTTCTCTCCTGGGTAGCTTTCTGTCTCTGTCCTCTCCTGTGTCCCATGTAGGCTCCCCATAACATGCTGGGTGCGGCCATGTTCTTATAAGACACCCAGCAGGACTTTCTGGACCAAGGAACCTAAAAATATAACGTGGGGCTTTGTTATGCATGGATTTGTCTGTGGTCTGTCAGTGAGGGGATTGGTAGTCGGTCAATCTTCAGTCAGTTAGTCTTTAAGGGCAGGTTTGGTTTTTTGAACCCACTTCTCCATCATGTTTAGCCCAATTAGTTTTGATATTAGAAGACGTTCGCCCCATTAGTTTTGTGATTTGAAGACATCCTGTGCCATGTCGGTGTTATTTTAAGCTTTGATGGAGGTCTAGTGAAGAAACTCATAAATCAATTAAAAATATGTAGGCCTATGCATAGATAAAAAAAAAAAAAAAAAAAAAAAAACGTACTTTATACCCCCTTAATGTAGTACGGCAATCAAATGTTTCCCCACGTCTTTTCATGGGTATACTGCTACCAAACTTCCCCTACTCCCTAGCAATCAGTGAAGTGGGTGACCGGACAACTCTCTCACCCGCCACGGTAGGCTATTTCAACCCAGACCTCAACCAGGGCCAACTGTACACTCGGATGCCATAGTCTCTAACCCACTCATAAGAATTCGTGGACCCCTATGTTTTCTTTATGCAATTATAACTATCGGGATTGATTTTTGGATAGAACTTTCGAATCAATAAATAGTATATATAGTTTTGTAGTTGATGTATAGAAAGTATTATTCATAAATTAGTTTGCAGGGATATGCTTCCATAATTTGAAATAGGTGAAGTCCACGAATATTTATGAGTGGGCTAGAGACTATGGTATCCTAGTGTACCACAGCCAACCCGACCAGTGCCAAGTTAAAGTCCCTAATAACCTAAAGGGGAGATGGGCCGCTTTTCTGGTCCCTCTTCTTCCTCGTGTTTATCCCCATTAGTTTTCACATTTTAAGACGTTTGGCCCATTAGTTTGGCGATTTTAAGACCTTGCGCCCAATTTCTTTGTTTGTAAATATTAAGACCTTTCGTGTCATTTAGGTGTCGATTTTTCCTGCCGAGCTTGTAATTTAAGATAAACTTACTTCAGTCGTTTGTAAGTTATAGACGTTAATACTCTAGAGTGTTTGCCTACTTATTTGGAACATGGTATATGTCATCTTTAACAACTATGATCCCTTGCTCCTTTACCAACACCATGGTGGCAATAAAACAAATCTACTGTTATTGGCTCGTAACGTGAGAGATCTTGGGTGGGGTCCATTAGCAATATGTAATGTTTGTCTGCTATAACACAAATTCCTTACTTTACACCCCCTGTTCTACTTGTTATCTCCTTTACATACTGTAATATACTGTATGTATATATACAGTATAATATTTAAACTCTCAGCCAGAATTGTATGATCGACATATATACAGTATATATACAGTATATATATATATATATATATATATATATATATGTATATATATATATATATATATATATATATATATGTATATATATGTATATATGTATATATATATATATATATATATATATATATATATATATATATGTATATATATGTATATGTATATATATATATATATATATATATATATATATATATATATATATATATATATATATATATATAATTACATATACATCCACGTGAGCTACCAAATGATTCTATACTATCTTACCTCGAACCGCCGACAGTCAGGACGATCATCCGAGGCTTCAACTAACTCTTCCTTCTTGGGGCATAAGGCTAGGAATCTTCCTCCCCTTGTGAAATTCACCTACTAGACGAGACAGAGTAAGGGTTGAGGGAACGCGGAAGTAGTCTCGGACCCTAAGAACTGGAACTTTAAATGTTGTTACTGTTCGGGCTCTGCTTCCAGTCAGCCACCTCCAGCTATGGGGTATGTGCCTGAGTATACACATAGGCCTACATACATACCACGGCGTGACAAAGGACACTTTACCTTGTTCTATTTATATTAAGGAAAGAGAGAGAGAGAGAGCGAGTTTGTAAATAGATATACGTCTAGAAATAATGCATGAATCATTTTGAACTGGATGTGTTTTTCCTGTTGTGCATCCAAATAAATACTGACCATTACTTAAATGAAACATTTGTTTTTACTTTAAATTTGGGTTATGTATTTATTGTATGCTCATATTCATACCCCTGCTTCATTAGTGCGATGTTCATGCATTAAATACCTATCTCAATATATTTCTTATTGATAAATGAGCGTGCCAAAGCTATCTACTAAAGTGTGAGAAAATAACTAATTGCCTAAGTTGTGAGCTCCACTTTCAACTTCGAGCATCAAGAAATCATAAACTAACAAAACTGCAATTATTTCTCATTCAGTCTCTTGATTGCTTCCCTTGCCGATGGTGACGTCTCACTGTCATTATCCCTTTTAAATTAATTTTACATCTATTGTATTCAAGAGTCTATGAAGATTACAAAGAGAAACTAGTGGTCAATATATATCATTAAATAACATTGTCTTTTTGCTTGTTAAGAGTTTTACTACCAATGTTTACTTTAATCTTGCTACTTGCAGACGATTTGAGTTAACTTGGTAAAGTTAATTTCGGAGTGCTTGTGGGTTGTCGGGTGTTGGCCAAAATCAATGTGTTCTATGCTGGTACCAAAAATTATGAAAGCACTGTCCAATTGTTTCATTTAAGGGGAGAGGTTGGATTTTTCTGGCCCCCCTTCTCCCCCATGTTTAGCCCCATTAGTTTGCATATTGAAGACGTTCGGCCTATTATGGCGATTTCAAGACCTTTTTTTTTTTGTGCCATTTAGGTGTCAATTTTTCCCTGCCGAGCGATAGGGAAATCTATAAAATAGGAGAAATCAGCATTCGGCCGGGAGATATTCCTACCGAAAAATGTACATATTTATCTAGAAAGGGGATCTTGGGGATGTATTCTTAAGCTTGATTAAGGTATAGTGAGGAAACTAGAAATAATATAAAATTAATAAATAAATCGACCGATACATAAAACCCTTTTAAAGCCGTTCATAGGTTTTGACAAATCTTGCTTACAAACAGACACAAAGAAAATATATAGAAAAACCAACAACGATATACGTATAATCTCCTTAAACACCACTTGGTGCAGATAACAACTACCGTACACTCGGATGTCGTAGTCTCTAGCCCACTCGTGATAATTCGTGGACTTCACCAATTTCTAATAGTGGAAGTGTATCTCTGGAAACGACTTTATGAATCTTATTTGCTATGCACCAACTACAAATCTATTTATACTATATATTGAAAAGTTAGTTATATCAAAAAATCAATCCAGATAGTTATAATTGCAAACAGAAAAACATAGGGGGTCTACGAAATGTGATGAGGTGCCTAGCGACATTGACATCCGAGTGTACAATCGGCTAAATAAGTGATGTCTCGGCACCAATAATATTCTGATCAATAATTGGTATCAGCACTATCTAAAATGTATGTCTTTATTTTGAGTGAGGTATACAAACTTGATTCTACACTAACCCACCCTATTCAACATCTGGCAGACATTGATACAGCACAGAGAAAGCCGAATGTAAGGGCAGCCGAAACATGGCCTTTTAGCGCCACCGTGCAACAACTCAACAATAACCAATCAACTATTCACCCCTAAATGACTGCCTCCATTACGATGACCCTCAGCTGCTGAAGTCTGAGAGGGGCAGGTTATTAAGCCTTAATTGGTCCCTTTTAACAACACGACTAATTAACGTAAATCTTCTGAGGCGGGGAGTGTTTTCATAGACTTTGTTTTGGAGCCCCTTGCGGTAAACAACTTAGCCCGCAGTGAATGGCCGGGGAGAAAAATGCCTGGGATTGAATGACCGAGGCCAATTTCAAACGGAAGCTTATAATACCTAGTTTGCTTGGCCGTACATACACACACACACACACACACACACACACACACACACACACACACACACACACACACACACATGTACGTATATTAGGTATGTATTTCAACGTATATGTATATGTCCATATGTATAAGTGTAAGTAAATACGAAGTTATATATATATATATACGGTATATATATACAGGGTGTTCCAGTAATGCTTTTCATAAATTATATGGTGGACTCATCAGACAAAAATAAGAATACATTACTCTATGAACATGAGGTTGAGTATTTATAATAACGGAGTTATTACACGATTTAAGTTAACGATAGATACAATGCCATTCAGTCCAAGGGGTAATGTTGCCATTTTAGTGGATTATATCCATTTGGCCTTCGCTATCGCTTGCTAGCCTCAAGATAGTGAGCAGTAGCGATCTGACTTTTCGGTAGAAAATATGTCCGGCTTCGCCGGTAGAAAAATCAAATCCGGCGAAGCCGGACATATTTTTCTACCGAAAAGTCAGATCGCTACTGCTCACTATCTTGAGGCTAGCAAGCGATAGCGAAGGTCAAATGGATATAATCCACTAAAATGGCAACATTACCCCTTGGACTGAATGGCATTGTATCTATCGTTAACTTAAATCGTGTAATAACTCCGTTATTATAAATACTCTACATTACTCTATGAACATGAGGTTTTCTTATTTTTGTCTGATGAGTCCACCATATAATTTATGAAAAGTATTACTGGAACACCCTGTATATATAGATACCTGTATACATATATACAGTATATATATATATATATATATATATATATATATATTTATATATATATATATATATGTGTATATATACCGGTATATAAGAAAACTGTATATGGATACTAACACTTTTGCACTGCATATGTAATATTTAGAGTGCATATGGGTTAATATACTTATGCATTTGTATAGACTGCTCATAAATGGACTTCTGGTGAACAATGTCAATTGTTTAACATCCAGTATTCTCGATAAACTATTCCCAAAAAGTGAAATAGCATTTGTTTTGTTTTATTTAGTAACAATTACATCCACTTTTGAATTAATCATATATAATTGTCCATTAATATTATCATAGTATATTTTAAACCTATTAATTTGCCCTATGTGAAACAATCAGGCTATTGTTTCATTTTAAATTAAGACCTTTAATAGTTATACATATATTATTATTATTATTATTATTATTATTATTATTATTATGACTTATTCAATACACGCACATTCCATTGTATTGCCTCTCTCTCTCTCTCTCTCTCTCTCTCTCTCTCTCTCTCTCTCTCTCTCTCTCTCTCTCTCTCTCTCTCTCTCTTTTTGTTGTATAATGTGAGAGAGAGTTAGTGAGAGGGGAGAGAGAGGGGGGGGGGGGGAGTGAGGGAAAGAGTGGGAGGGGGGGAAATAATTAAAGACAGAGAAAGTGAGAGGGAAGGTTGGGGGGGGGGGGAGTGAGAGGGAAAGAGTGGTGGGAGGGAGAGAATTAGAGACAGAGTGAGAGTGAGACAGTGATAGGAAGAGGGAAGGGTGGGAGCGAGAGGGAAAGAGTGGGAGGGAGTGAGAGAATTAGAGACAGAGGGAGAGTGAAGGGTGGGGGTGAGAGGCAGAAGACAAGCGTGAGAGGGAAGGGGAAGGGGAAGGGGGATAGAGAGAGAGAGAGAGAGAGAGGGAGGGGAAGAGAAGGAGAGAATCAAGAACAGAGAAGGAGATAACAAAGAGCAAGAAGAGAAAGCAAGTGGAATAAAGCGCCACCCATTAGCACTACCCAAACAACCCCCCCCCTCCCCCCCCCCCCCCCCTAGCCCCCCGTGGCCCCTTACTATATTAATACCGCACCTGCCAACGCCGACACCTGAGAAATGTTTCAATTAAATCCTAGCGCCGTGCTTTACTTACACCACTCTGTAATATGCCTAGGGTTACATTATTTTTTGTTTTTGTTTTTTGGGGGCGGGCCTTTCTTTTTGGATAAGTAGGGTTAAAGGAGCGTGTATGCTTCTGTGTCTATGTTAGTATGTAATGATAAATAATAATCGGTTTATTTCAAGCCGGCAGCCAATGAGGCTGAAAATACAGTCTTAACATAAATCTTATCCTAAGGGATCGAAAGACCGATCCTGGCTGCTAACGAGGTCGCCTACATACCCCCAAGGGAGTAGGACTTGGGCAGGAGACTTTGTAGGTCCAGACCTAGTCTTCACCGCCTCCAGGGGTTCTTTACCCCTGCGCAGCTTCTTGATCTGTACAGGGGTACAGTGCGTCCATGTATTGAGTAATGTTCACACGTGTGGGGAGGATCCTCTCACACAGCACTTCTAGACAAAGTACCTTTCTCATTAACTCATGTCCACTCACCAATTCTCTGCAGTCTCTCTCTCTTCGGCGCAATGATCCTCAGAGCTCTCTCAGTGTATACTAACCCCTCTTCGTAGAGCACGTAGTACCCGTCTTGCAACACAATCCCACCCATACGTAGTGGAACCCTTCAACCCAAGAGTGAAACGTTATTCTCAATCTTTCTTCTATTCAATAGCTAAGCTCTGGAACCCTCTCCCAGAATCAGTCTTTCCCTCTTCCTATTACTTAATTTGCTTCAAGCTCCGTGTGTAAAGGCATTTTGGCTCGAACGTCCCATGATTCTGGCCCTGTCACTCTTTGAACTCTGTGGGAGGCACTCATTACAGGCAGTTCTGTCTGTCTCCCTCACTCACATAGAAAAGCATAATAATTATTATGTTCTCTCCACTAACTAACTTTAATCCTAAACTCGATTAATGAAATTAACAAACACATGTGGCAGTCCGGGGATTCGAACCCAGGACGCTCACACCGAAAATCAACACACTTATGCATTGCACCACGAAAACAGCTAAAGAATGTTGCACAAGCCTACGATTTATTATGCAGTTTCGAATCCTGCATACCAATCTTAGCATGTCCAATCATTCCAACTGCGCTATCGGAGGCTATGAATATGTGAATGGAAATAGTAATTAATGGGACACTTAACCCTAAGAAAGGCCTCTCGATGAACTACTACTGAACCAGAATTAACTATTATGTTCTCTCCACTAACCAACTTTACTCCTAAACTCGATTAATGAAATTAACAAACACATGTGGCAGTCCGGGGATTCGAACCCAGGACGCTCACACCGAAAATCAACAAAGTTTTTGAGAGAACTTCCCCTGCCGGTGCGTGGGATCAAACCCCCGACATCAGAGCGAGCGTTCCCAATATAGTGACTAAGCGCGTTAGGCCACCATGACATGTATGTGTGTGTGTGTGTGTGTGTGTGTGTGTGTGATTTGAAAGTGCGTTTACACGAGGCTTTCTCCAGCAACTCTTGATCCGCATGTATGTTATGGCACCAAGTTATAGACCCTTCTGCCTTGGATTCGGTAACTAGAACAATCGTAGATGACATGAGTAGCCTGAAGAAACTATTTGCGAAACGTTTTCACTTTTCACTTTTTGGTCGATATTTTCATGTATTTATTATTGTTATACTTTCCTCCCTAGACAGCCAATAAACTTTAACAAAAACATCCATTAGATCCTCCTAGATTAATTTATAAATTTTTCGGCAGAAATGTTTTCCGGCCAAAGGCCGGTTCTTCCAAAATTACAGGCTCATTATAGTTCGGCAGGAAATTTGTTTACACCTAAATAGCACGAAAGGTCTTTATATTGACAAGGAAATGGGGCGGAAGGTCTTAAAATCGACAAACTAATGGGGCAAACATCTTAGAATCTGAAAATTAATGGGCTAAACATGAGGGAGAAGGGGATCAGGGGATCTAGAAAAACCAGCCCATCTCCCCTTGAATGGTATTATTAATTTATTCCGTCGTCTTTTTTGGAGATTATGACGCGTTTTGGCAGTTTATTGTGGCTATTATTTGACGATTTTACTCAGATTAGGAAGGATATATATGGAAGTCAGAAGAGTAATTGAGATAGTATTTACCCTTTTAATGCCCACAGATCCATTTTGAGCTGTATACAATCGTCTAATGTTATCATACATGCACATGTCAGAATCTACCTAAGTCGAAGTTGCGGAAATTAAACAGTAACGGGATAAAACAGCGCTTGATAAATCCGCTTACACTAAACCTCTGGACCTCGCAGGATTAACAGGTTACGTTTTATGAGGTTGACACGTAGAAAAGAAAGATTATTAATATGGCTGCAGTTAAATTTAAATTAAACGTTTCTTCTTCTCCAGCCATGGTTACAATACTTAGTTCCTGTTAAAAAAATCATAATAATACTTAAAAAAGTACCTATTTTGCAATGGAGCTTGAACCAACACCTGCATAGTCAGTGTCTTCTTTTTTTTTCCTGCTATGTGAACTAAGGAGACAAAAGGTAAAGCTGTCTGTAATAAGTGTCTCCCCCATGGTTGGAAGAGTGACTGAGAGCCAAATTCAAGGGACGTTAGAATAATAATGTCTGAACACACGGAGTTTGAAACAGTTTGAGTCATGGAATGAGGGAAAGACAGATTGAGGAAGAGAGTTCCAACGCTTGTTTGTTGAGTAGAAGAAAGACTGGGATTTTTTTGTTTCAATCTTGGGTTTGAGACTTGCAGAGAAAAGGAGTGGGAGAGTGCTGAAAAGCGGTTGCCCCCCCACTTTCCGTAAGGAAGGGGGTATACACTGAGAGAGCTCTGAAGAACATTGCTTATTGTAAAAGCGGTAGAAGAGTGAGAGAGATGCAACATTGCGGCGTGTATACAGAGATTGTAGGGAATTAATGAGAGGAGGTGAGATGATGAGACGAAAATAATGCTTTTGACTCTACCCTTTCGAGAAGTGCGGTATGGGTTGAACCTCCTCATGCATGCGAACAATACTCGATACATGGGCGCAATGTGCCCCTATACAGAGCGAGAAGCTGTGCGGGGTTGAAGAACTCGCCCTATTTGTTTATATGTGTGTGTGTGTGTGCGTGTAATAAAATCATAGTTTACGGTTTATTGTTCATTGCAGCCCTGAGGCTGAAAATCTACAGAGTTTTCTTAAACCTAGGTACAGTATAATACTTATTCTATCTAAAGTACGAGGTCACATGCGACCTTTGGCGACCGTGAGGTGCCTGGCTTCCCACCAGAGTACATACGCAGATGCACTTTGTATTGGTGAGAAGCATGTTTGGGCTAACACAGGCTGATAGCAGCTTGGTTAGGGAAAAACCACGATACAATTATCTATGTCGCTATGGCCGTAAAATCCTTTAGTATTCTGATGGAGACTCGAACCCTCGCTCTCGTGGTTAGCGCAAGACCACAGTACAGCGCCTTAGACAACGGGACCACAGCGACCTGTGTGTGAGAGAGAGAGAGAGAGAGAGAGAGAGAGAGAGAGAGAGCGAGCGAGCGAGAGCCTCATTACCCCTCCCAGTAAGCGGTGGTGAGCGTCAGGTGATGAGCGGTCCTCTTTCTTCTCACACAGATGACTACAATTTGCCCAGAAAAAGAGCCATATTTTCAGGCAAGTAGATTTCTTTTTGTTTCTTCCTAGCGGGTGAAGGGGGTTGGGGTAATGGGAGGGGCGGGGGTGTAAGATAGATACGAGCCTCCACAAAATTAACATTATTAATGATAGCATTTATATCAACAATAATGATGATAACAATAATAATAATAATATTAAATATAAAAACACCATCTTTTTACCTTGAAGGGGGTTTAGGGCAAACAAGAAACAAAACTGATCGAAAAACTGCAGAACAGATACAAAATCCTCCATAATAATTTAGAAACCTCGCCACGTCGGATCAGCTAGTGTCACGCCACAATTTCATCTCACCCAGTCCCAGACAGACATCATTCAATAGATGATAACATAAACCAGCCGCGTTATCAGCGACGCAATTAAGCTTCCCTTTTAATCGAGATAATTGTTGCCGTTTTAATTAGTTCCAGGCCTCATAAAATTAGGGAGAATTTTAGGGCGAAGTTTTTACGTTTTCCTTGCGATTTTCAGCCATCTGCAACGGTCGTTTTTTTTTCTCCCCCCGTTCGCGCTTTTATTTTTCATATTACATGTTTTCATTCGTCTGTTTCTCTAGTTGTTGTTATAATAGTTTGAGATTTGTGATCTAGGCAGGTTAATTTATTTGCTTGGTTCATCCACGTTTTGTTTTTTTGTTTTTCTGTTATCAAATGATGTATTTCATTATATTTCTTTTCAAGAGTTATTTTTGCATGTTTTTATTATAAGCATGTTATTTATTTGTCGTTCTGCTACCCAATGCTTAGGAGAAAGGACTTGAAATTTAACTTTCTCCCTAGAAGATATTCAGCTTTCTACTCAATGAGAGCAATTGTGAACGTTTTAACCCTTTCCCTGCTGGAGACGTATCGGAATGCCATGGCATTTTACAGAAATTTACAGGCTTTTAAAGCCTGTTAAAACCGTAAAAATTGATTGTCAGTGGGTGGGAGCACGAGGGGCCCACCTCCGACCGCCAGCACGTCCGTCCGTGCGCTGAGACCCCAGCCCCGGGTATCAGCAGTGCTAGCATGCCAAAGGCAAAAAAACACTACATTGCTAATATATAACTAGTTTTCCCCAATGTCTATGGTAGCACTGCGGGTGAACCCCGCGAGCTACGAAGCTCATTCCAGTGTCATTTTGAAGCTATTTTCGTTTAGTTTTTGGCTGAATACATTTAATTTCATGCAGACACTTGATTAATCATTCAGGAGTGCCTGAATATGCCCTAAATAGCCCAAACATGCCCGCAGTGTAAGTGTTAAAAGGAGATGGTTGTTTGTTCTAATCCCCCATCTCCCTCATGCTTAAGCCCCTTTAGTTTTTAATTGTTATGACATTTGGCCCATTAGCTTGGAAATTTCAAGATTTTTCGCTCCATTTCTTTGTCAATATTAAGACCTATCGTGCAATATATTTTTCGGTGGGGAGATTGTACACACCAATCGAACAGGGCAGTCCAAGGGAGGCCACACAGGCATATGATTAGGAGTTGCTGGAACTCCGGTACAATTTGCCTGGCTTCCCCCACTATTTCTGATTGTGCCACACCTACACAGAGAGTAATCCAGCTAACTCTCACAAATACCACCTCCTCTTATTCATTTCACTACACTTAATAAGCACCCCCCACTTCTTTTCAACACACCATCATATCAAATAGTCTGAATATTCTACTACCCAGAGCTATGACATATGGAGTTTAAATTTGAGTTTACTATTAAGAGATAATAAGCTTCCTTGTCCATGGTGGTAATTGACAGTCTGTTCATTACTTCCGGGATAATTACTTCCGGTGGGTGATGAACAACTTATAATTAGTCTGTGTGTGTGGTTGTCTGTGTGTGTGTGTGTGTGTGTGCAGCTTGTGTCGCCTTTTACCCACCCTCCTCCCTCTACCATCATCATCCCTTGTAAGACCCTATGTGTGTGTGGGTGTGTGTGTGTGTGGGTGTTGTGTGTGTGTGTGTGTGAACAGTAAGACAACAGTGAAAAGCTTGTGTATCATTTTATCCGCACCCCTCCCCCTACCATCATCATCATCATCCCCTGTAAGATCCTATGTGTGTGTGTGTGTGTGGGTGTGGGTGTGTGACAGTGGCGAGGGCGGGAGGGGAGTCTGAATGAGGACGGGGAGGTAGGAAAGGTTAGCGGGCAGTGGCGAGGGTGGGAGGGGAGTCTGAATGAGGACGGGGAGGTAGGAAAGGTTAGCGGGCAGTGGCGAGGGCGGGAGGGGAGTCTGAATGAGGACTGGGAGGTAGGAAAGGTTATCGGGCAGTGGCGAGGGCTACAGGGGTCTGAATGAGGACGGGGAGGTAGGAAAAGTTACAGTGGAGGGGACTGAATGAGGACGGGGAGGTAGAAAAGGTTAGCGGGCAGTGGCGAGGGCGGGAGGGGAGTCTGAATGAGGACGGGGAGGTAGGAAAGGTTAGCGGGCAGTGGCGAGGGGAGTCTGAATGAGGACAGGGAGGTAGGAAAGGTTAGCGGGCAGTGGCGAGGGCAGGAGGGGTCTGAATGAGGACAGGGAGATAGGAAAGGTTAGCGGGCAGTGGCGAGGGCGGGAGGGGAGTCTGAATGAGGACGGGGAGGTAGGGAAGGTGTTATCACACAGGGTGATGTGATGCGACTAGTGCAGTAGCATGTTGGTGTAGTGCTGCTTGCTTGCATGCAATTCTCGCTTTCAGCTGCTGCCGCTGGCTAACCCTTGTGGTGAAAAGGGGAACCGAGTGCGTAAGTCTCCCTCTGCCAGTACATAGCCTCTCCATCACCAAGACTCCTATTGTGCCTCCCCGGGGCCACACACGGTAACTGGGTGTCTTGCGACCCTAGGCTAAATCAATAGGGGATCTCGGGGCATGCGGTGGCCCCCAGAGGTATGATGTGCATCCTTGTCATCTACCAACAACCGCACACACCCACTGCCTTGTGGTTTAGTCTAGTAAGATAAAGGCTAGGGGAGCACACCCTGAGAGAACAGCAGACGTTGGGGTCACGTCCTGGCGGTTTCCGACAAACTGGAATCCCTGCAGTATTGAGCAGGAGCTGGTCGTCTTGGGTCACCCCCTTGCCATCAGCAACCCCTGTTCAGTACCAAGATAGTGAAGTTGGAACTGCGCACCTCCCTCGGCACTCTAAACTCTTCTATGCGCAGGTTTTCTCTTCCTGCTTTGCAGGAAGGGAACGTCATCATCGGACTACGATGGACTACCATAAGTAAGTAAAGTGTGTGTGTGTGTTACGCCTGGATAATATTGCCTTTCATTCGAGTTTTATTCCGTTTATTTTGTGGGTATATTCTCGTTCGTTCTTTACAACTCTTGTAATTATTGCTTGAATTTGTGTTGTTTTGGTGGATTTGTTTGCTTGGCTTAGACCATATTTTGTTCTGTTATTAATGTTATCCATTGTTTAATAGCATACTTTTTCGAATGAATTAGGATTGCAGGTAAATATATACAGTATATATATATATATATATATATATATATATATATATATATATATATATATATATATATATATATATATATACCTGCAATCCTATTTTTTGAAGCGGAATCTAAGCGTGTGTAAGGGTCTCTGTCATACTATAACTGTCTCTAAGGCACTTGATTGATGAGAAAGATATATCTTGTTCGTGTATGCTATGGCCCCAGAAATATGTTGTGAGTGCATTGAAGGTTGGTGGAGTGTCTCTATGTATATGTGTTTGTGTGTATGTGATCATGTGTGTGTGTGTTTGGTGAGTATTTAAGAGTTTGTAAATCTGTTCGTATTTAGTATGGGCTTGAGAGTGATTCTGTGTGTCGGCGTGTGTGTGTGTGTTACTGAGTGTTTGAAAGTGTGTTTAAGGGGAGATGGGTCGTTTTTCTGAACCCCCTTCTTCCTTATGCTTAGCCCCATTAGTTTTCAGATTTTAAGATGTTTGCCCCATTAGTTTGTCGATTTCAAGACCTTACGCCCAATTTCTATCAATCTATCTATCTAATGCCAGACACCTTACTCCCCTTAATGGGGGTGGCCATACACAAAATGCCCCCAAGCGAACCTATCCCCTGTAAGAGGGACAACCCGTGCCAGTTTACTGAAGGACTTACAGGATTGACCACTCAATTTAGGGTCCGTCCGACTCCGAGGCCTTTTATGTATTTCTTAGCACTATTTTTATACAGTGGTGTGCGGCTAATCCATCCACTAACCTGCTTCACCCTAAGATAGCAGTACTGATTTGTATAAGGTTATCTCCCCTAGGTGGGTTGCCGACCAAGGCTAACGAGTCCCATACGCCCAATGTCCTTGTCAATATTAAGACCTGTTGTTCTATTTAGGTGTCGATTTTTGTCGAGGCGAACTATAGTGGGCCTGTAAATTTGGAAGAACCGCCCTTCGGCCGGGACATTTTTCTACCAAAAAATGCAAAAATTATTCTAGAATGGGGATCTAATGGATTTTTTTTGTTTAAGTTTAATACAAGTCTAGGGAGGAAACTAGAAAAATTACATATACATAAAAAATCGACCAAAAAGTGAACCCTCCCCTCATAAGAGTATTCAAGTGGATGCATATGTTTATGTTTGTGTGTGTGAGTTGTTACGATCGGGTCTCGTATAAATCAGTGGCTCTTATACATTGGACTAGACTGGCATAAATGCAACAACGGAAACGCTAGATCCAACCCCTGATATATAATCCCGTCGAACAAAGAACACATATACCCTCCAGAGTTATATCTGCGATAGCGGGGTATCTTAACTCTCAGTATCTATGTGCTTCTACTATAGGCTGATGTTCTCTGAAACAGCCTATTACCTATAACATATGGTTGCTTAGTTATGGTACACAAGGAAAAGATAGTTAACTTAATTAAATCACAAGAGTGATCTAATGCAAACAAGAAGAAGGTTTACTTAACGTTACTTTAATCAATAATATCTGTCACTCCTTTATGAAAGAAAGTGTTGTAAAGTCCTCAAACACCGAACAAGGAATCTTCTGAATAATGTCGGATGCTACTAAGAAGAACGTATCGGAAATGGAACCCCAAAATAGCAGGAGGCAGGACAATGCACGTGTAGGCTAAATACACAAAAAGGCTGGACCTATAATGTTATTGGACACAAGAATATTATAAGCGGTGCAACAGTAATAATGCTCGCCACGAAAAAGTAGTACTCCTATTAACAAAACCGGTCTATGCTGGTTGTGTCTCTCTACAGCAACCTAGACCTCAAAATGCTTGTGTAGAAATAATGGGTATGCATAAAAGAGTATATGATCTAATCCAGCTAATGTCTACCCGGGTTAATAAAGTCTAGCTGGGATGCGCAAAGGTACAGAATTCTGGTGGAGCAAGGCAGCTCCTAGCCTAGTGTGGACCTTGGGTCTGTGCGGCCTGATTACGTTAATATGAAGGGGTGCTCTCTTGAGGATTCTCGATCACAAGTATCGAGTATCCTCCTGGCGACCCTCAAAAGTAAAAGCAAATAGAGTTAGAACAGTGTTGGGTGGATTAGGCAAGCAGCCTCACGCACTACACAGTCTAAACTCCAAGGTACACAGACAAAAGATCCACCCAGGTAACCCACAGAATCCGTAGTGTCGTGCAGCTCAAAAGTAGCCTACACACAGTGAAAACACCAACAGCAAGGTACCTGATCCCTAGTCTAGCATTATTTAACCCTGTAGAAACATTAGTGATTGATGGAGACAGTCCGAGCAATACAATCTCCCAAAAAGACGACGACTATCTTCAACCTTAGCCTAGTACATAAGAAATGTGAGATCCAGCATATAATACAGTCTGGCCACCAATTCAAGGTGTGGATGCAGGGAACCAGAGGGGGATTGATATTAATAAGAGGTGAGGAAGTAGTGGAAATGATAAGAGGCAGTAGGAGAGAAAGATTCTAAGACAAGAGTGTGGAACAGTTCATGGGAGATGCTTAGAGTATGCTGTCTGGGAAGGTTCTGACCAGGATATTTCCAGGGACCGCATGGGTGGAGTCCCAGTTCGCAGGAATGGCACGAGGGCGCGCGACAGTCGCCCAGTAAGCAGCCGCCTAGTAGGCCGTGTTAGGCAGGAGGCAACGAATCCCGCGAGGCCTATGTAAAGGGGCCAGCCACGCGCCACACTCACCACCAAGTCACACCACCTGGTCTCTCTCTCTCTCTCCCGCTCGCCTTCCCATCATTCAACTACTTAACACAATACTTTCAATTGACTAAATAAAATAGAAAGGATTGTGACAGACGAAAACAAAGAACAGTTCTGATCTGTCTGCAACACAAGCTTTCTCGAGAAGGAAAGTACACAATGATAGGTAGACTGTAGCTACATTCTCTGCCCTGGCGAGTCCTAGCGAGTAAGCCATGCGGTTCTGGGGGAAGCGGTGAGCGTCACAGAGTATACTGTATATGTACAAAGGAAATCAAGCAACAACAGGTCTAGTGACCCTTCTAGGCTGCTTGTCCTCCAAAACACTGAGGATCAAGTGTCCAAACAGTGGTTTAGAGTGGGTAAGGGAACATTGGAAAGGGAACTACTGCCCTAGAACTAATGTCCGTGGCAGGATTAGGAAGTTAGTAGGGGACAGATGGGTTAGTAACTGAGGGGGGGATAAAATAAAGTTATTCATTTACAAACGCAGCCAGTCGCGGGTTTGATGCGAGATATTTGTCTAAGCGGAGTTTAAATTAATCAACGGTGCTGCAGTCTATAACGTCTCGGGGAAGCCCATTCCACAAGTTGACAACTCGATTGAAGAAGAAATTCTTAGATTCGTGTGAGTTAAAGATTTACCAATAATTTTGCAACCGTTTCCCCGCGTGTAATTAGATTGGTCGATAGTGAAGTACTTACTACAGTTCATATTGTCGATGCCTTTGATGATTTTGAACACTTGAATTAAGTCACCTCTTAATCTGCGCTGGGTTAAAGGAAATAGATTTAATTCTCTAAGACGCTCTTCGTATGGTTTGTTCTTTAGGCTAGGTATCATTTTGGTAACTCTACGTTGAAGTCGTTCTAGCTTGTTTATATCTTTTTGGTAATAAGGGCACCAGGATTGAACGCAGTATTCCAGAAGAGGGCGGACTAAGGAATTGTAAAGGGTTAGGATAACTTCTTTGGATTTATGCTCAAATGACCTGCCTATAAAGCCAATTATTTTGTTTGCCTTCTTAACAACTTCTGAACATTGTTGACTCGGTTTTAGGTTACTCGATATTGTTACTCCCAGATCGGTTTCTCTGTTTACATTCTTAAGCTGAGTGCCATTCATCGAATAGTTTGCTTTCTCATTTAGGTATCCGATATGTAGTACTTTACATTTATCCGCATTGAAACTCATTTGCCAAATTTGGGCCCAACATGACAATTTATCTAGATTGTGTTGCATATCGTCAACTTGTTCTTTTGAGAGTACGCTATTTGCAATTTTTGTATCGTCAGCAAATTTTGAGATTGTACAGGTGAGACCCTCATCTATGTCGTTGATGTAAATTAGAAAGAGAATTGGTCCTAATACCGATCCCTGGGGTACTCCGCTACTTACATTGGTCCATTTAGATGCCTTACCGTTTATGACTACTCTTTGCTTTCTGTCGCTGAGCCAATTTTCTATCCATTTCAACACACCGTCTTGTATTCCATGCGCTTTTAGTTTTAGCAGTAAACGTTTGTGGGGAACTTTGTCAAAGGCCTTTTGAAAATCAAGGTATATAATATCTACAGCTTTACTCTTATCGTAGAGGTTGAGGATATCGTGGAAGAAGTCTAAGAGGTTTGTTAAACAGGAACGTTTTTTACGAAAGCCGTGTTGAGTATCTTAAGTAAGTTATTTGCCTCTAAGTGATTTACGAGTCTGTCTCTTATGACCGTTTCTAGCATTTTACATACAATTGAGGTTAAGCTAATTGGACGATAGTTACTGGGTAGGGATTTGCTGCCTTTTTTTAATATCGGTGTTACGTTGGCTATCTTCCACTGATCAGGCATAGTCCCAGACTGCAAGGATTCATTGAATAGCAATGTCAGTGGTTTGGAGAGCTCATCCTTAGCTTCCTTTAGAACTCTAGGCGAGATTGTATCAGGTCCAGGCGTTTTATTTACCTTGAGTTTATCTAAACAATTCAATACTTCTCTCTCTGTAACGGTGATATTGCTTAGAACATCTGAATTATCAATCTGAATCGGCGATGGTGTAGGGATATCACTGAGGTCTTCGGTTGTAAAAACTGATGCAAAGAACGTATTGAGAGCATTACTCATTTGTACTTCGTCTTTGGTGTATTCTCCATTTTCATCGACTAACGGTCCAACAGTTGAAGTAACTACTTTTTTCTTTCTGATATAACTATAGAATTCTTTCAGGTTTGTTTTACTTTGATTCGCAACATGTAACTCCAGGGTCTTTTTACTTTGCTTAATTAACTTTTTGGCTTTGCGTCGTAGCTCTACAAATTTCACCCGTTCTTCGTCATTTTGTGAGGATTTTAATCTATCATTAGCAAATTTTTTAGCAAGCAGACAGTCTGAAATATCTTTATTCCACCATTTGGGCTTATCATTATGGCCTGGACGCCGTATTTTCGATGGTATGCAGTCTTGCACTGCCTTAAGGTAAGTGGTTGTGAAACACTCCCAAGATGTATTTATGTCGTTATTGTTAGTCAGAAAGCTCCAGTCAGTTTCTTTAAGCTTTGATTTAAGTTTATGAAAATTTGCTTTCTTGAAATTAGGGACTTTCTCAATGCTGCTATTTGATTTGTTACTAGTAAACTTTAAAGTGAAAGTTATCATACGATGGTCGCTGTTACTGAATTCATCACCAACATTCAAATTCTCTATTAATTCTTCTTTTGTTGCGAGTACAAGGTCAAGCACATTATTACCACGGGTCGGAGATTGTACAAATTGAAAAAGTGAACTCTCTTGCAAGTTAGTATAGAGGTCGTGTCTAGAGTGTGAAGTAAGAATATCGCCCCATTTTGTCACGGGTAAGTTGAAATCGCCAAGAATTACGGTATCTTGTATGTTAGTTATTTCTGCAATTTGTTCATAAATTTCACTGTCAGTTTGCACTGATTGAGATGGGGGTCTGTAAAATAAAGCTAGTGTTATTTTAGTTCCTCGTTTATTATTTAATAGTACGTAAGATATGTCTATATTCGCAATTTGAGGTTTTGACAGTAAGACGGGATTAAGACTTTCCTTTATAAAAAACAGAACTCCTCCTCCATTTCTATTGATCCGACTTTTCTCAAACATTGTATAACCAGGAAGCGTATATTCGGCTAAAAAGTCTCTGTCTTCCGTATTTAACCAAGATTCTGTAATGCCGATTATATCATAATGTTCTGTAAACACGATTTCCTCTAGATCTGAAAATTTATTGCGTATGCTACGAGCATTTACATAAAACACCTTAAGAGTATTAGAGTTGGATGTTACTGATTGTGCATTGTCTGAATTTTCAGTTCGTATTTGACTTACACTACCCTGTCTGGGGTCTGGTTGACCCCGTTTTTTGAACGGAAATCCTTGACTTCATCGTTCAGAAGACGACCAAGACGTGCAGCTCCTACTTCATTGAGATGTACACCATCTCCTGAAAACAAAGATTTATCATAGTAAAAATGATCCCACGTGTCGACAAAGCCGATGTCCTACTCCCTGCAGAGTTTGGCTAGTCGGCGATTTGTACTGGTAGCTATGTTGTAGAATCGGTTTTCTACATCAATCCGGGGAACAATTCCTGAAATTAAGATTCTATTAGATTTTTCCTTGAAGGACCTGATCAGCCGCCGGTACTTGCAAAGTAGTTCCTCTGACCGCGTCCGTTGGACATCGTTAGATCCAACGTGGATGACGTACGTAGTGCTTGCGGGGGCGAGCCTGGAAACCTCTTCCACAGCCGCAACAATGTCGTCCACGCCGCCACCTGGGATACAGAATCGCTTTCTGGTCCTGGGTGCCCTGGCGCAGAACTCTGTTAGTTGGCCACGGACCATGGAGTCGCCCACAAGCCGAACTTCTTCCGTTTCCTCTTCCTCGTCAATAGCCAGAATTTTGAAGCAGTTTTGGCATGTTGTCGGGATGACCTTCCTGGTACTGGTACTGGGATGCACATTGTTTCTCACTAACTGAAAATTGTCCTGGGGGGGAGTGAGATTAGAGTAATTATTATTTTCTGCAATATCTAAGGTAGCTGCTGGTGTGGGTACCGGTACCGGTACTGTATGCACTGGAATGGCGGTTGACATCGTAGTGGTTTCTTGGGCCGAGGGCACTCCTACGTTGAGTGTGGCAAATTCTTGAAGGGATTCAATCTTCGTAGTCAGGGCATCGATCTTGCGGTGAGCTGCATTCAATTCATCCGCAATCTTCTCTCGGAGCTGGCAAAATCTACAAATTTGGACATCAGTATCAACAAACATGGTAGGGCCAAATTTACCGGAACAACTCGTGCAGGTTTGTTGCGGCGCCATGACGATATAATCACAATATGCCTGAAAATCACAAAATTTATGTTAGCAAAATGGTACAATTAAAGCCTGAAAATCACAAAAAATGTATGTTAGCAATGTGATACAATTAATTCCTGAAAATCACACAAAATCTTGTTAGCAATATGATAAAATTAATATGCCTGTAAATCACAAAAAATATGTTAGCAATAGAACACAATTTATGCCTGAAAATAAACAAAAATTGATGTTAGCAGTATGACACAGTTAAAGCCTGAAAATCACAAATGGACTAGAAATTTGTTACAAATTTATTGGGAAAAAAAGTGGGAGAGGGTTAATGTAGCCTAGTGAGAAAACTGGAAAACAGTATACAGTACAGTAACAAAAAATATTTGTTAGCAATATGGTACAATTAATGCCTGTAAATCACAAAAAGAATATGTTAATCACAAAAAGAATATTATGGCTGTAAATCACAAAAAATATGTTAGCAATAGAACACAATTTATGCCTGAAAATAACAAAAATTGATGTTAGCAGTATGACACAGTTAAAGCCTGAAAATTGTAAATGGACTAGTAATTTGTTACAAAATTTACTGGAAAAAAAAAGTGGGAGAGGGTTAATTTAGCCTAGTAAGAAAACTGGAAAGCAGTATACAGTACAGTAACAAAAAATATTGGTTAGCAATATGGTACAATTAATGCCTGTAAATTACAAAAAGAATATGTTGATCACAAAAAGAATATGTTAGCACTAGAACACAATTTTATGCCTGAAAATAAAAATAAAATTATGTTAGCAGTATGACACAGTTAGGCTAAAGCCTGTATATTAGTTTATACAGTGGTCGACACAATACTAATAATAATGGAGTTAGTAATATCCCTGGCAAGAGTGTGAGAGGCCTATTAATATGGAGACAAGTATCTGAAATGCGATTAATAAATAGGCTATCAAAAAGTATTACAGTAACTAAATTATTCTAACCCAATATTAAAACTATCTTGACAAATGTTAGTGTGTGCTATTTATATAGATAACCAAGATAAAAAGTTCAACCAAGTACAGTATTGGCTAGACTTTGATATATAAAATACAAAAAGAGGGTTTGTTTATGCGTACACAGGTGGCGCTGGTATCGGCGGCGCTCTACTAACTTGACAAATAGAATTTTGAAAAACAAACTTTTATCAGTCAAAACTACAGTACAATGGCATGCAAGATAACTACTGGGTGGTTTGCTAAGCACTTAACTACAGTGAGGACTAAACTATCTACAATAAGTGTTAGAACTTTATAATATGAAACAAGCAAATAGTTTGTTTACTTTAGAGCGTCGGTCGTCACTAACCGGTACAAATGTAAACAAAAGCAGTCTCGATAAACAAACGTTTATCAGTCAAAAACACAGCAAAATTACATGCAAAGCAACTACAGGGCAGTTAAGCTAGAGCTTAGCTACAGCTCATGCAAACAAATAAGGGAATGAGTAATGGTGTACTCAAGTTATGGTCAAATTTCGAGCAGCGAGAGCGAAGTGCTGTTGGCGGGTTGGCGCGTCAGGCTCAGGTATGTGAGTGTGTGTTCTTGTGTATGTGAGAGAGTGAGTGTGTGTGTGCATGTGAGTCCCTTTGCTTATGCTGCGTGTATGTGAATGTGTGTAGCTAGAATCATAAGGTAAAATAATCACCATGGGAATTGATAATTTTAATTAACATAGTATTTTTTGTTAACCAGTCTTCTCTTTTGGTAAAACCCAGCGTCAGGCTAACGCATAGGTCTGGTCATGAAACGTTTCTTTTGACATGCCCACTATCTCGCCTACAAACGTTATAACCACAAAGTTTTCATTAATTTTAATTGTTACATGGGGATGCTTTGGGTATCTATTTTAACCTTTCTCTCTCTCTCTCTCTCTCTCTCTCTCTCTCTCTCTCTCTCTCTCTCTCTCTCTCTCTCTCTCTCTCTCTCTCTCTCTCTCTCTCTCTCTCTCTCTCTCTCTCTCTCTCTCTCTCTCTCTCTCTCTCTCTCTCTCTCTCTCTCTTTGCCACCAAGAACAGAGGAAAAAGGTCAGTAAAGGTCATTCCAGGCGGTAAAGTCGAACATATCCTGAAAGACATAACTAACTCCGCCATACCAGAGGGCACCTGTGTAGTCGTCAATGTTGGCTCAAATTACTGCTTTGACGGAGGTAAGGCCCCAATTAAGACCATAGAAAAAGATTTTGAGAACCTAATTAAAGTCATGAAAAGGAAGACCACGAAATGTGTGGTAAGCGGCGTCATACCCCGGATTAAAACAAGCTCATACGGACAAAATAGAGCCATAGAAATTAACAACGCAGTCAAGGTCATGTGCGAACAAGAGAAGGTACTGTATGTGGACAATTGGACCACCTTTGTAGGGAACTCGTCCCTGTACAGCGGAGATGGCATTCATTTATCAGAAAAAGGCGTTCAGCACATGAGTGACACCCTAAATCAAGCAACCTACATTGCCCACGAAAACAACGCCAGTCAGGACCGAGAAATAACTATGCTAATAGACTCCTCTGAGTATTGATATCGCTACCCCCGGAAAAGCCCTCCCACAACCCCACCCAATCAAACTCCACTCGCACAGTTAAGAGAAATAAATAACCCCACCCAACCCTTAGAAGTCCATCACAACCATTTAAAGGAAACCGTCAACCCCAATGGCCCACAAGTTGCGAAAACTTACCTACCTGAACCACAAAACAAACTAAACAACCCCACCCAACCCCATCCAAGCCAACCCAACCAACTGAATGAATTTGACAACCCGCCGCGGCTTCAAGTCATAACCCCAAACCCATCCTCACCAATAAGAAAAACAAATCCAGCGCATGCTGAGAGAAATGATATAAAAATAATATCCATAAATGCCTGCTCAATAAGAAACAAAATAGACGAACTCAAATGTCTGTTATTAAATGAGAAAGTTGACGTTATTTGTATAACGGAAACACATCTGAACCTTAAAAATAAAGATCTACTTCATGAATATCACATAGAGCCATATACATTTTTTTCATAAGACCGTAACAATGGAAAACAAAGAGGGGGGGTTGCAATGTACGTTGCAACCTACTTAAACCCAGTCGAGGTGACTCTCCCCGAAAGTAATGCAGAAATAGTGTGCGTCAAAATAAATACAAAAAACATGAACTTAAATATCACTACAGCGTACCGACCACCGAGACTAACTGTTGCCGATGATACAATTTTTTATGAAATACTAGAGAAAACCCTTAATTCCGACGAAACAGTTTTACTAGGTGACTATAACCTCCCCCTAATTGACTGGAATACCACGACCGGAAAAAATGCTGAGTCACGCCTAATGACAAGCTTCATCCAGGACAATTTTTTGACTCAACACGTAAAACAGCCGACGCGAGACAGGAATATACTAGACCTCGTAATCACTACCCAAGAAAATTTATTATCAAACCTGGATGTAGGTGAACATCTGGCAACGTCCGATCATAAAATCTTAAGAATCAACGTTATAAGCAAATATTCCTCAGTAAAAACAACAGGAATGGTTTCGGACTTCAAAAACGCAAATTATGACGGACTTAAGGAATCGCTATCAAACATACACTCAAACCTCATAAATATAAACGAAGTAAATGAACTATGGGGACATTTTAAGTCTACAATTACAGAAGCGCATAAACAATTTGTACCCATGAAACCAAAACGTAGTACGAAATCAAGTATGCCCCCTTGGTACAGTAGAGACATTGGCAAGGCAATAAGGAAAAGGAATCAACTCCACAAACTTGTAAAAAATAACACAAACACTGAAGTAATTAAAAACTTGTACAAAAATAGTAGAAGGGAAGTGAAAAAAATAATTAGGGCGAACAAACAAAATTACGAAATGACTATTGCCAGAGAAAGTGCCACAAACCCCAAAAAATTCTACAGTTACGTAAACAAAAATAAACAGATCAAAAGCGGAATCGGACCGCTAATAGAAGATGGCCAGACAATAACAGGCGACACAAACACGGCAAATCTGCTCAACAAATATTTTGGCTCAGTTTTCACAGAAGAAATTATCGATCATACCCTTGAAAATAACACCTCAACTCATGAATTAGGAGATTTCACCATCAGTGTTACCGAAGTACAAAGCAAATTGAGTAATTTAAATGTAAATAAGACCCCGGGACCCGACATGCTCCACCCGAAAATAATTAAGAATGTCAAGGACGAAATAGCAAAACCCCTGACACAACTATTTAACTTATCATTACTACAGGGGATTGTACCGAGTGATTGGAAAGATGCGAACATTACGCCGATATACAAGAAGGGTAGCAAGGCCAAAGCGAGTAATTACAGACCAATTAGCCTAACTTCAATTGTAGGAAAAATCATGGAAAAAATCATTAGAGATAAGATTGTAGATTACCTCGAATCAAACAACCTAATCAAAAATAGTCAACACGGCTTTAGATCAAATAAGTCATGCCTAACAAATTTGATTGAATTTTATAACAAACTATTCACATATAACGACATGACGAAATCACTAGATATAATCTTCTTGGACTTTCAAAAAGCTTTCGACAAGGTGCCTCACCGAAAACTATTGGCTAAACTGGAGAGGATAGGTATCAAAGGTGAAATTCATTCTTGGATAAAAAATTGGCTTACGGACAGAAGACAGAGAGTGGTGATAAATGGAGTGGAATCGGAGTGGGAGCCTGTCACTAGTGGAGTTCCACAGGGTTCAGTCCTTGGACCGGTCCTGTTTCTCATTTACATTAACGATATCGATGTAGGGGTAAACAACACCATTTCCAAATTCGCCGACGATACAAAAATAGGAAATACAGTCCTGAACGAAGATGATAGAAATGCGTTGCAATCTGATTTAAACAAGATATCAGAGTGGTCGAAAAAATGGCAGATGCCCTTCAATGTCGATAAATGTCAGGTGCTGCAGGTTGGTAGCAGAAATATGAAATACAAATACGAAATGAATGGCAAACAAATAAAAACCGCAACGGTAGTAAAAGACCTAGGGGTACTAATATCTGAAAACCTAAAAACTTCCGACCAATGTATAGCAGCTGCAAATAAGGCAAACATAGCATTGGGCTTTATTAAACGAAAATTTACATATAAACATGAAAACGTAATAGTGCCACTGTTCAAAAGTATGGTGAGGCCCCACCTTGAATATGGTGTGCAGTTCTGGTCACCTTATCTGATCAAGGACATTGTAAGACTCGAGTCAGTACAGCGTAGAGCGACGAAGATGATACCCTCATTAAGAAATAAACCATATGAAGAAAGACTTAAACGATTGAACCTGTTCTCATTAAAAAAGAGGAGGTTGAGGGGTCAGCTTATTGAGTGCTTTAAGATACTAAAAGGTTTCGACAAAGTCGATGTAAATGCACTATTCACATTAAACAATACTAATCAAACTCGCGGAAATGGAATGAAATTAAAAACCAAAAAGTCAAACCTAGATGTCACAAAGAGTTTCTTCACCTACAGTGTGGCGACAGAGTGGAATAAACTACCAGCGAGAGTGGTGGAGAGCGACACAATAAACGCCTTCAAGGGAAGGCTTGACCTCTATCTGCAGAGGGCTGGGGTGATATGAATGGAAAAAAAAAATAAATAAAATAAAAAAAATTATGTATGTGTATGTGTGTGCACTGTACAGTATGTATATATATACTGTATATATATGTGTGTATGTATGTATGTGTATATGTATGTGTATATATATGTATATATATATATGTATATGTATGTATGTGTATGTGTGTATGTGTATATATGCATATATGCATATTATAGTTTGTAAGGCCAGACTGCCTAGTAAGGACCTTGAGGTCTGTGTGGTCTGTGTATCTATGTAGCTCTATGTAGCTCTCTATATATATATATATATATATATTTTCTTTAATACATACGAGGTTGAAAGAAATGGCAATTTCTGCGTTGGAAATTTTATTATTCAAAGTTTCCAGGTCTCTGATGAGTTTTCGCTGGGTGGCAGGAAGTAGATGAAGGAGATGAGCAAAATTCATGGTGGTACAGGGTTACATAAATGTACATGATGATACAGGATATACGACGCGTTTCACTGGACAACCAGCATTATCAAGTAAGGAAGGAATGATATAAAAGGTAAATAGGAAGGGTATATATAGAGGGGGGAGGATCAGAGGAGGCGGATAACAGGGGGCAAAAGTCTGCTATTGGTGGAAGCGTAAATTAGGAGAGAGAAAGGGGTTAACCGCTTCACGCATGCGCACTGGATGCGGGATGGTGGTCAGTAGGTGGGGTCGAAGCTGATTGGCTGCGTGTCGAGGGGCGTGGCCTAAGTTGTGTGGCGCCTGCAGAAGACGAAGCTGAAGGAGGTAGCGCGGGGGGCTGCGTCAAGGGCACCGGGGGGCGAGGAGGGGTGTTAGGTCCTGTAGGGTAGTGCCTTTTGGCAGAAGGAAGGATCTGAAGGTCCAGAGTTTGGTTGTTGATGTTGGGATGTAAGGCTTGGATATATAAAGCTTCGAGTATAGGTAATCTCCTTGGGTCACTTTCTTTATCGAGTATGGTGGTGTGTTTCTCTAACTCGTTGCGTGTGAGGTGAGGGTGGTTAGGGGTGAGATAGTGGTCTTTGATGGCTCCAGCCTGAAGGTGAAGAGTTAACCGACGTGAAAGACGAGTCTGCGTCATACCAATATAGGAATGAGGTCCACAGTCCTCATAATTACAGGTATGTTGGTAAATGACGTGATCGTCGGTCATCGGGCTCTTTATCTTGGTGGAGGCTGGTTTGTTGCGGAGAACGAGGTTGGAGGTCTTGGGGGATTTGTAATAAATTATTAATTTGATTTTGTTTTCCGGGTTGGTTGGGTGGACATGCTTGGAGATTATTTCTTTTAAGACGGCCTCGTCATTTTTGTGTTCAGAGGACATGTAATTGCGGTAGAAGATCTTAATTTCATTGGGGGGGTCAATGTTGGGAGGGCTTTGGGTGTACCATTTTTCAAGATGGTGGTTGATGGTGCTGGAGATGTCGGAGTTGGAGTATCCGTTATTTACTAAAACTTGGGATAGTCTTTCTAGTTCCTGGTGGGTGTCGGCCCAGGTAGAGCAGTGCGTGAGGGCTCTCCTAACATAGGCGGAGATGGAGGATAGAAGATAACGGCGGGGGCATTCACTATCGCCGTTGAGGCATTGTCCTGTGTTAGTAGGTTTAATGTAGACGGTGGTTTTGAACCCATGGTCGCTTCATGACCTCCTCCGGACTTAACTTCACCTTTGAAAAATCTAACAATGGACAACTCCCCTTCCTCGACATCCTCGTAGCTCTGAACGACCATGGGTTCAAAACCACCGTCTACATTAAACCTACTAACACAGGACAATGCCTCAACGGCGATAGTGAATGCCCCCGCCGTTATCTTCTATCCTCCATCTCCGCCTATGTTAGGAGAGCCTCACGCACTGCTCTACCTGGGCCGACACCCACCAGGAACTAGAAAGACTATCCCAAGTTTTAGTAAATAACGGATACTCCAACTCCGACATCTCCAGCACCATCAACCACCATCTTGAAAAATGGTACACCCAAAGCCCTCCCAACATTGACCCCCCCAATGAAATTAAGATCTTCTACCGCAATTACATGTCCTCTGAACACAAAAATGACGAGGCTGTCTTAAAAGAAATAATCTCCAAGCATGTCCACCCAACCAACCCGGAAAACAAAATCAAATTAATAATTTATTACAAATCCCCCAAGACCTCCAACCTCGTTCTCCGCAACAAACCAGCCTCCACCAAGATAAAGAGCCCGATGACCGACGATCACGTCATTTACCAACATACCTGTAATTATGAGGACTGTGGACCTCATTCCTATATTGGTATGACGCAGACTCGTCTTTCACGTCGGTTAACTCTTCACCTTCAGGCTGGAGCCATCAAAGACCACTATCTCACCCCTAACCACCCTCACCTCACACGCAACGAGTTAGAGAAACACCACCATACTCGATAAAGAAAGTGACCCAAGGAGATTACCTATACTCGAAGCTTTATATATCCAAGCCTTACATCCCAACATCAACAACCAAACTCTGGACCTTCAGATCCTTCCTTCTGCCAAAAGGCACTACCCTACAGGACCTAAAACCCCTCGTCGCCCCCGGGGCCTCTTGACGCACCGCCGCGCGCTGCCTCCATCAGCCTCGTCTTCCGCAGGCGCCACACAACTTAGGCCACGCCCTCCGACACGCAGCCAACCAGCTTCGACCCCACCTAGTGAGCACCATGCCGCATGCAGTGCGCATCCGTGAAGCGGTAACCCCTTTCTCTCTCCTAATTTACGCTTCCACCAATAGCAGACTTTTGCCCCTGTTTTCCGCCTCCTCTGATCCTCCCCTCTATATATACCCTTCTTTACCTTTTATATCATTCCTTCCTTACTTGATAATGCTGGTTGTCCAGTGAAACGCGTCGTATATCCTGTATCATCATGTACATTTATGTAACCCTGTACCACCATGAATTTTGCTCATCTCCTTCATCTACTTCCTGCCACCCAGCGAAAACTCATCAGAGACCTGGAAACTTTGAATAATAAAATTTCCAACGCAGAAATTGCCATTTCTTTCAACCTCGTATGTATTAAAGAAAATTTATTACCTGGCTTTACTAACATATATATATATATATATATATATATATATATATATATATATATATATATAGAGAGAGAGAGAGAGAGAGAGAGAGATAACATAATGCTGTAATTCTTGTATTACATGAATCGTCTTTGTTTGCATTATATGATGGTACATACAGTTTGTAACTAAGATACCAACTTATAATAGAGAAAGTTGCGTAAACTATACCCTATGTTGCAGGGTCCCAATGTACCGAGAGGGAGGTGTTGAGAGAATACAAGTGTAAGGTGTACAAGTTTATTATATAAGTTTATATGGTGTGACGCTTCTGCATAGTAGCCACGTGCGGGCATGCGCGTGCGTCGGCTGCCCAGCCGTTTAGAAACCGGCTGGCGGCAGCCGGCCGGCCGGCTTTTCCTTAGTATATATCCTACGACAATGTAACTAATGTCTGGGATATTCTTATGTTGTTTCACAGCTTGAAGCTGCCCTTATTCTTAACCAACGCATCTTAGTATATTTTATTCTCGATAGTTGATTGTTTCATTATAATATATAAGATGTAAGTCTAGTGAGAGTGGGAGGAGACGAGCGGGAGAGAGAGACCGGCTGGGGGACGTTGCTTCGCGCGGAGAGTCTAGCTTGGGACGAGCCTGATGTGCCACATGCATTTGATTGCAACGTTAGGCTTAGTTTCGACTCACGCACGGGGTAGACGATTTTGACCCGGCAACTGTGTTGAGTGTTGCCAAGCCTGGGATGTATTCTGCATGCCTAGTGGGGGGTCCAGACAGATTCAAGACTCAGAGCTCACCTCACTGTCGTACCCTTCGGACCCCCTTGATATCTATCCCTCTCAACCCCCCTTAGAACCTTTCTCTCTTACTTTGTATACCTTCTTTCCACTACTTCACCAATCTATTTAATTATCCCATCCCCTTGATAGACCTTATATCTATTATTGTATTAACGACGAGCTCTCAGATAACTAGATAGGATTTTGGGCCTTATGCAGAGACGTAATTGTTAATGAGACCTAGGAAGCTTTTTTGTTGTCTCATATTTGGTGGTTTCATGCTTGCTAGTGTGTTCTTGTGTCAGGTTAGCAGGGGCTAGACCGGAGGGGAGGCTTTTTGCGATCCTTTAAGTAAAGTCTGCTGGTGCGAGTCCCGTGGACCCGCACGACTTTACTAGGATACCCGTGGGAGTCTGGGGGCATTTTCTTGTCTGTGTCCCTGTGTGTCTAGTGTTGTGTTGTGTGAGGGCCCTTGCCTAGTCCACTCAGCACTGCGCTAGCACGTCTTGCTTTTGTTTTAGGGTCGCCAGGAGAGAGTCAGATACTTGCGATCTGAGTCTCTCAAGAGAGCACCCTTTTAATTAGAGTAATTTGGCGCACAGACTTGGGAACGTCCCTAGGCTAGAGCAGGTGGTTCAGCCCAGGTATCCGAAGCCTATATCCTTCCGACTAGACCTCTGCCACCTGGCAGATTAACAGCTAGGGGTTTATCATCCCTGTATGCTTGTTATTTTGCCACAGTTTACCGTTTTTGTGAGCATTGTGAGTCAGGGTGGGGCTTAGAGACTCTGTCCGAGCAGGCTTGCCTGACTAAGAGTGAGAAGCACACCTGTATGTGGTTATGTTGCGAGTTGCTACCTTTATTTAATTATACCTATGCCATTATACACTGTAGGTCCTATCACTAGTATTTATTCCTGCTTATGAGTTGAGAGTTCTCTAAATCCGTAACGTATTTTCTTTGCTAAGCATCAGATCCTACAGTAGCCACATGCAGTTTAGAAACCCGCATCTTGTCTACCTGTACGATGTTTTGAGGACTGTTTGCTTTCACCTTCTTTCACGCAGGGGTGATTAGTTGTATTAATTAACGTAACGTTAAATGTACTTTCTTCTAGCTTGTTATTAAATTGTTTCTGCAATTTAATTCCGTTATCTATCTTTTCCTTGAAGCTTTAAGCCAACTTAATTGTGTGATCTTTTATATAGCCTGCTTGACTATCAGCAGTCTATAGTGCGTGCACCCTGTAACCGAGTCATGGGATACCTCGTTGTCCAGGCAGGACTCTTGACGGTTTAGGGTGGTTTGTTGCATGGGTTTATAGATAAGGGTTGGATCTAGCGTTTTCCGTTGTTGCTTGTTGCCGCATACCTAGTCCAATAGAAAGAGCCCAGTGTTTATATATCCCAGGACGTAACAATGGGTTGGTATGCATATGTATATTTACAGACATAAGACAGTGCATGGATAATCCTCAACATATACAGTATAAAAAGTATAATTGCAAGTATAAAGTATCAATAGGACATACAAAATATAACACATACACTGACAGACGTAAGACTGATGAATGCACTCCTAGATAGACTCAATTATTGTGGTGGAATAGCTAGCTGGAGTTTAATATTATGTGTGTGTTAGGTAGAGCTCTTCATATACGGTATAGGTAAGCAGCGATTTAGTGACTTAGATGCTAGACAAACGTGTAACAATAAACCTATAGATGAATAATTACGTTATGGGTAGCATGTGAGGGTTTATTAGGCAAACTGATATTAATCGATTACGGTAAAGGGGGCTGAAAGCCAGGCCTTAACTATGCAAAATGTCTCTTAAATATTGCAGTAATAGCTTTCTCATAATACGTTAGAAAGCTACCAAGAGGTCGGAAAACACTCTAGGTCTCTACCTGAACAGAATTTAGTGCCAGGTGATCTAGGGCCGGGCAGCACTTAGAATCTTACCCGTTTGGGATTACCCGTTGCAGGTAGGACAGGCCGAATAACACTGCAGGAGGTCAGATAACACTCAGTAGGGCCAGAGAGCACCCAGATCTCAGGAGGAGGTGAGATACCTTCCCTTACCTGGTCTAGGTACCTAGCTAGTTTCTAAGTGCGCTCTTCTGTCCCATAGGAGGTACAGGGAAAAAGGACACTTTTATAGGTGGTATCGATGGTGCGAATTTGTCGTTCTGGTCTCGGCGATGGGGCAGGGGAGAGAGTAGTAGAAGGGCCCTCCTGATTCGCTGCCGGATGCCTTACAGGGTCCAATCCGAAGAGCGGCTGGTGGGTGACGTCACGGCGTCCTGATTGGTGGGGGCGACGGTCGTGTTAGCCAATCCTGGGCCGAGCTGGGCTGGTGACATCACGTCCCGGTTTCTCTGCTAGGCGATGCCTCTTAGGTGTGGGGGGGGTTTTGGGGGGACCTGTTGCCTTGATGGGGGAATCTGCTCTTTTACTAGGGGTAACTATACTGTTTTGGAGCCGTTCTCTATGGGGGTTCTACTGGTTTATTATTTGTTAAGGGGTAGCTGGCTAGTTTGTGACAGAGAAAGGGTTACGGGGCCCCATTGTGATATAACAGTAACACATGAATAAATTATATACGGTACTATAATTTCCGTGTTTTATCCAATTTTTCTGTTTTATCTATTCCCTGCAACCTAGTGAAAGTAATATGTGTTCCTGTCTGATAATGAAATGTTCCTTTGATTTGCCCGCTATCTCGTGCATCTGGTTGCTTGCACATCATGGCCTGCCATTCACGATTTTTTGTTTTTTATTTTCATCGCTTCTGTGTGTGTGTGTGTGTGTAATAAAAATAATAATAATAATTGTCAATTTATTGTTCACTTGCAGCCGTAAAGCTGAAAATCTACAGAGTTTTCTCTAAACCTAGGTACTGTACAGTACAATGCTTATTCTATTGAAACTACGAGGTCACATGCGACCTTTGGCGACCGTGAGGTGCCTGGGTTCCAATCATGGTACGTCCATACGCAGATGCACTGGTGAGAATTATGTGTAGGCTAACACAAACTGACAGTTGAGCAGCCTGGCTGGGGAGTGACCCTGATACAATCCTCTCCAACAGGATGGCCGTAAAAAACTTTAGGATTCTGGTTGATTTGAACCCTCGACATCATTGTTACAGTGTGTGTGTGTGTTTGTGTGTGCGCATGTGTGTGTGTGTGTGTGTGTGTGTGTGTGTGTGTGTGTGTGAGTGTGCTTACTATTCACTGAAACTTCTGGCATGGATGTAAGCATATCTTATATACAGTATATATATATATATATATATATATATATATATATATATATATACTGTATATATATATATATATATATATATATGCTTCTCTCTTTCACACTATTGCATCATTACTGAAACATATTAGCAACAGCTATAGTGCTCACAAGTATTTTTACTCTCCCTATATAATATTTGTAACCTAGTGTATTGAAATAATAAACCCTGGCAGTTGTCTGGTCTGCTACTGAAATATTTCTTTGACACGGCCGCTATCTCGTTCATTTGGGTACATATACATGTCAGGGCCAACGGTTGGCATATTCCTATTTCCCTATTTTCGCAATTCTGTTTCGCTGTTACTTCTTACTAAAATTATTTCCATGGCGGTAAGTTTATATAAATATATATATATATATATATATATATATATATATATATATATATATATATATATATATATATATATTGTTACGACTGAGGTTTAAATATATCAGGGTTCTTATTCATTGGACTAGTAATGGCATAAATGCTACAACGGAAAGCGCTAGATCCAACCTCTGATGTATATTCCCAGTGAACAAAGAACACAAATACTCTCCAGAGTTTTATATGCAATAATAGGTTATTAAACTCTCAATAAATGTGGGTCTACTCTAGGCTTAATGTTATGTGAAAACAGCCTATTACTACCTATAACCGAAGGTGCTTGGTTATGGTATGCAAAGTAAGGTGGTAAGAGAAGTTACAGCTTACGTTACTTTAATCAATAAATGTCAGGCACTCCTGCATGAAAGAAAGTGCACTAAAATCCTTCAACACCAACAAGGAATCTTCTTTAAATGTTAGATGCTATCAAGATGCTCGAATCGGAAATGGAACCCAAAAAGGCAGGCAGCGGAACAATGCTCGTGCAGGCTATGCACACAAAAAGGCAGGAGATATAATGCAGTCGGAGCCAAGAATATCCTAAACACTACAACAATAATAATCGCCACGACAATGCAGTATTCCTATCAACAAAAAGAGCCTAAGTCGTTTGTGTCTCAATATATCAAACTAGGCTGCGAAATGCTTGTGTAATCAAAAACGGGTATGCATAAAAAGAGTAATTGGTTTAATATACTTAATGTCTACTGTGACTGATAAAGTCTAGCTAGAGTCAATGATACGAGATACTGGTGCGCATGGCATGCCGCATAGCCTAGTGCAAATCTCAAGTCTGTGCGTCAAGTATTACGTTAGAGTGAAGGGTAGCTCTCTTGAGAAACCTTAATACCGAAGTATTAAGCGTTCTCCTGGCGTACCTCAAAGACAAACAACGAGCTTAGAACAGTGCAGAATGGTATAGGCAAAAAGCCCTCATTCGTGCATGCTCTACTCTCAATGGCACACAGACTAGAATTTACCCAATCTACTCCAGTTCTCAGGTATGTCGTGCAGCATTTAACTAAAGCCAGCACCCATCGGAAACAATACCTTATAGTATCAGACTCCTAGTCTAGCATTATCTAATCCAGCAGAACACTAATAATTATAGGAAGCGGTACTGAACAATATGAATGCCAACCCATGCTTCGTGATCAACTTATCTTAACAACTAACATACATGGGTTATATCAGACCTTAACGCACAATACAACTGGCCAACATTAAGCTGATTTTGCAGAGTTAACCAGAGGGGGTATAATATTAATAAAAGGTGGTGAAAGATATGGAAAATGAGAGATAGGCAGAGGAAAAGGTTCTCAGGTGCAGAGCGGGCGACAGGTATCAAAGGGATAAGAGGGATGCGTTCTAGAAACCAGATCTGAGGGAGAGAGTAGCGAGGGAGCTGTATATATAATAGCACTAGCTCGAACCGCGTAGAAAAGCGGTAACAAGTCCTCTAGCCAATGCTAAAGAAGCTAGCTAAACATGACGTCACCAAGCATGGTAAAAAACTCCTCCAACGAATCCCCACGAGGCCAGCCAGCTATGACGTCATCGAGTATAGCAAAACACTGCGCGCCTCCCCACACTCTGTTCTACTCTCTCTCTCTCTCTCTCAAATCCTATCATTACTACTTAATGATAAAACATATACTTTGCAATTAAATATATAAAGCCTTGACATGGGCGGAAACAAAGAGCCTTTCTGGACTGCCCATGACACGAGCTTTCATATGAAATAAAGCACACAATAATACATCAACTGTAGCCAAATCCACTGCCCTGGCGATCCTAGCGAGTCACTGTAGGACAAGCCATGCGGTTCTAACGGAGTGGTTAACGTCACACCCCCCCTAGATTTTTCTCAGAGGCCCAAAGCTCAAACAAATCTGATGGTTAGAACCCATGTTATATCTCTACTTCTTATCACCCAGCGGCAGTAAAATATCTGGCACAGTACTCAACAAAACATTTTACAAAATTATAACCCTCCCCAATACAATAGGTTAAATCATATGTAGTTATGCTCCTCTAGAGCGAGCTTCTCTAGCCCAGCATTCTGAGAGGAGTGCAACTCAGAATTACTGCTATAACATACTGAAAAAATTCAACTATCAAAGAAAGAGTTTTTATTTGATTTTTATGTTTTTAATTTGTTTATTTCGGTTGCACTATAGGGGCAAGCCTAGTTTTTTCTTCTATACCAAACGCTCAACTCCTGCTTTACGACCCAATACGCTGGGCTACAACCGCGAGCCAACAAGCACCAAGCGCAAAATACTATTCAAACTAAAGCAGGAGGCTACCCGTGTGTCAATCTACCCAGGATCATATACCCTTGAAAGACAATCTGCAACCACGTTGTCACAACCGGCAATATGGCGTATGTCCAGGTTATATACCAATAACCTTAGTGACCACCTGGTCAGCCTTATATTCCGATTGTGAAACTGGTCCAAGAACTTGAGAGGGTGATGATCTGTGTAAACTACAACGACCGGACCATAGGCTGGAACATAGACCTCGAAATGCCTCAGTGCAAGCCCAACTGCCAGCAGCTCCCTCTCGACAACAGAGCAGCTTCCCTGGGCTGAATTGAACTTCTCCGAGCAGAGACTAACAGGATGTTCCAGCCCATCATCGTCCATTTTCATAAGGACGGCACCAGCCCCCACACCACTAGCATCCGCTGCCAGCTGGAAAGGCAGGCCAAAGTCAGGGGCCCCGAGGATCGGGCGAGTGCACAACAGGTGCTTCACTACTCCAAATGCCCTCTCACACTCAGGCGCCCACTTGACTTTCTTATCCTTCCAGTTATCCTCCACCTGAGCTTGACTGTCCCGTTCTCCTTCTCCACCTTGACTGCTAAACGTCATCACAGGCACAGTGAGAGGCTCAGGGGGGTGCCTCACATACTCCTTCATGAGATTAACGTGACATAACTGACTGCGCTTCCGTCTGTCTGGAGTGGCTACCAAGCAATCCAGGTCCGATAGCCTCTCACCCACCCTATAAGGACCAGTGTACTTCGCGGATAAGGGATGACCTACAAGGGGCAGTAGAATCAACACCTCCTGACCCACGTGAAACTCCCTGAGTTTAACCTGGAGGTCGTACCTGTCCTTCATGAGGGCCTGAGAGCTAGTCGAATTACGGCCAGCCAACTCCAGACTGCGCAACATCCGTTCTCGACTGTTGAGGACATACTTGAGCATAGAACAAGGTTTTTCTGCGCCCTCCCATATTTCTTCAACCATATGGAGAGGCCCTCTGACACGGTGTCCAAAGACGAGCTCATTAGGGCTGAATCCCAAACTTTCCCCAGGTACCTCCCGTGCAGCAAACAAAACATATGGCATGCCAAGATCCCAACCTTTCCCACTCTCAAAGCAACAATAACGAAGCACAGATTCCAAGGCTGAGTGCCATCGCTCTAACACACCCTGGCTCTCCGGATGATACGCAGATGACACAACCGTAACAATCCCATGCTGCGGCACTGCTTGAACAAAGAGGCTAGAAGTGAAGTTGGATCCTTGGTCTGACTGAATCCCCTGCGGGTAACCATACCGGGAAAAATACACTAGCAAGTTTCGGACCACCGTCTTCGCTGACCCATTTCTCATAGGGTACGCGTCAGGATACCTTGTTGCTACATCTCCCGACTGTGCATCACTGTCCTCCTCCAACTCGACAGCACCGGTACCACATTCAAGAACCTCCGGGTCTTCTAATTGCAATTTACGAATGTCCGAAGGAGCAAGCTTATCTAAGTGTTTGCGAAACAACTCATGCCCCCCTCCTACATTGAATTTAGCCTCCCGTTGCTCTCTCTCTGTGTATCGTTGCTGTCTCTTCGTCTTTTTAAGCCCATCCTCTGCCTTCATAGTAACAGTTAATGGGTCTTCTCCAGACTCGAAAATCGGTCCTAATAATGAGTCCCCGAGAATGTCCGTTGATACTAAACTCTCAACCGCATCAACTTTCAACCCCTTCTCGGTACCTTTCCTCCGCTTGTCTAAAAACTGTTGACCAGAATGTGACTCCCTGGATGCAAGAGATCTGGTGACATCACACGCCATAGGTTGCACCGGACACTTCTCAACACACTCCTGCTCCTCCCTACTCACGTCGGCCGGCTTCTCGGCAACGACCAAGGGTGGAGCCTCAGAAGTAGGCCCCGCAAAGTCGTTGCCGAGAAGGAGGTCGACGCCCCCAACAGGTAACTTCTCCACAATTCCTACATCCAGGTCACGAGTCACACCATCAACTTCCATCTTCATTCTTATAAGCGGGTATGACCTTGTTGCATTAACCCCCTGAACCACAACCACCCGCGCCGTATTTACAGGTTTACCAGTGAAATTCCTCAACAATGTTTGCGATGCCCCAGTGTCACGCAAAATTCTCACCTCATGTCTTCTACCCCCCCACTCCACACAACCGAGTCCCCTGTGGTCACTAAAGGCATCACGGACAGGGAATAAGCCTTCCGGATCCTTCTGCACTGGCAGTGTATTTACCTCAGAAGAATTGCCTCTAACAAACTCCGATGTCCTCTTGAACACTCCAATGCCGTGAGCAAAAGACACGGCTACCGGAGGAGGTCGACTAGGGCACTCATTTGCCTTATGACCCTCCTGGTGGCACTTAAAACACATAAATTTCGGTTTCGGCTTATACTGTGATGTAAAAACCGCTGACTTTTCTCATACGGTGTGGTGTTAGGTTTGGATTCAGTTTTAGTGTCATTGCTCTTTTGTTTAAATGTGTCATTGCTACGGGGAGGGGGAGGGTAATGGTCCCTAGCACTTGCATCGTACTTCTGTGAGGACCCGCAACCCCGAATCAACGACAGCCGTCGATCAGCCATTTCTGCTGCTTCGACTAGAGTTCTTGGGTTTTTCTCCTTTAAGTTCAAAGTTAGATCACCACCCGTGCTCTTAAAGAACTGCTCCATCATCATTAACTGCTTAACTCCATCAAATGTTGTTACCTTCTCAGATCGGAGCCAGTTCCCCATAGCATCGGACAAGTTCCGGGCGTGTTCCAAAAAAGGTGCTATCTCTTCCCTTGGTTACACCCCGGAACTTCAAACGGTACGTTTCTGGTTGCAGTTCGTAAGCCCTCAGGACAGCCTCCTTGAGATCCTCATACACAATACATGACTCCAAAGGTAACGCATCATAGGCTTTAAGACCCTTGCCTATTAATCTAGAGGATACAAGTGCTGCCCATTTATTCTCTGGCCACTGGTGTTCCTGGCACTTCTCAAAGTGTGCGAAAAATTCTGTTACACCACTCTCATCAAACACTGGAACCAGTTTCAATAAGTGCGAGAGAGATTGATCATGAGCACGGTTACCAGCCCCAAGTCGCTGTCCCGTTGCCTCTACTCGCGACTTCTCTACGTCCATGTCGGCACAGTACCTAGTCGACTCTAAATCAGCTTGGATTTTTGCTTGACTGATAGTTTTTCTCTCTTCTATCTTGGCTAATTCTATTTGCTGCTGATTCTGAAGCTGAAGCTCACATACCCTGATAGCCTTTCTCTCTTCGATCTTAGCTAATTCGAGCTGAAGCAATAATTCTGGAGTTAACCCTTGAGGAGGTGAAGGTGCTACAATGTTTGAAATTACCGGTGGTCCCCCCAGGGGCAACCCACCCTGCCAGTCACCACCCAACTGTGGACGCGTACTCGGGGTCGGCAAACTACTGGGATGGCTGGGAGTCGAGTGTAGGGGAAGCATGGCCGAAGGGCTCTGAGCACTCAACCCATCTCGCTCACCAGTCACCCTGCCCAGTACACACGTCAAGTTATCCCTGGTCATGCTGCTAGTACCCGCATGACCGATAGCTGTGGCCAGGCATTGAAGACCGTACCGATCCATACCCTCCAACCGCTCGGCAGTAACAGGCCATTGCAAAAATATCCTAGCATCCTCCTCACAGTTCACCTGATTAACCATTTCATCATACTGCTGTTCCTCAATTTCGACATTACGTACTGTGTCTCCATTCTCCTCTGATCCGGTATAAGACATGATGCTCACAAAAATTTCCCACCTCAATATTCAGAAAAGAAGCACCCCAAACTCTTATACCTCAATATACACACAAAAATTCTCGGAAATACTCAAGGGCTATACTATGTTGCAAACAAAAATTATTCTTGCTGATCCCCGCAAAATATTCCCCAAAACAACAAATGTTCCCTGCTAATAAATGTAGGTTCACCAAATCCTAGGTAAGGTCGCCATTTGTTACGACTGAGGTTTAAATATATCAGGGTTCTTATTCATTGGACTAGTAATGGCATAAATGCTACAACGGAAAGCGCTAGATCCAACCTCTGATGTATATTCCCAGTGAACAAAGAACACAAATACTCTCCAGAGTTCTATATGCAATAATAGGTTATTAAACTCTCAATAAATGTGGGTCTACTCTAGGCTTAATGTTATGTGAAAACAGCCTATTACTACCTATAACCGAAGGTGCTTGGTTATGGTATGCAGAGTAAGGTGGTAAGAGAAGTTACAGCTTACGTTACTTTAATCAATAAATGTCAGGCACTCCTGCATGAAAGAAAGTGCACTAAAGTCCTTCAACACCAACAAGGAATCTTCTTTAAATGTTAGATGCTATCAAGATGCTCGAATCGGAAATGGAAACCAAAAAGGCAGGCAGCGGAACAATGCTCGTGCAGGCTATGCACACAAAAAGGCAGGAGATATAATGCAGTCGGAGCCAAGAATATCCTAAACACTACAACAATAATAATCGCCACGACAATGCAGTATTCCTATCAACAAAAAGAGCCTAAGTCGTTTGTGTCTCAATACATCAAACTAGGCTGCGAAATGCTTGTGTAATCATAAACGGGTATGAATTAAAAAGAGTAATTGGTTTAATATACTTAATGTCTACTGTGACTGATAAAGTCTAGCTAGAGTCAATGATACGAGATACTGGTGCGCATGGCATGCCGCATAGCCTAGTGCAAATCTCAAGTCTGTGCGTCAAGTATTACGTTAGAGTGAAGGGTAGCTCTCTTGAGAAACCTTAATACCGAAGTATTAAGCGTTCTCCTGGCGTACCTCAAAGACAAACAACGAGCTTAGAACAGTGCAGAATGGTATAGGCAAAAAGCCCTCATTCGTGCATGCTCTACTCTCAATGGCACACAGACTAGAATTTACCCAATCAACTCCAGTTCTCAGGTATGTCATGCAGCTTTTAACTAAAGCCAGCACCCATCGGAAACAATACCTTATAGTATCAGACTCCTAGTCTAGCATTATCTAATCCAGCAGAACACTAATAATTATAGGAAGCAGTACTGAACAATATGAATGCCAACCAATGCTTCGTGATCAACTTATCTTAACAACTAACATACATGGGTTATATCAGACCTTAACCCTTAATTAGCGGCGAGCAACATAAGTCGAGTTAAATAAAGCTGGACTATGTGGCGGCGCTCGACATAGGTCGAGTGGCAATTTCAGCACGTAATGTGGCTGAGAGAGAGAGACAAGTGGTGGCAGGAGACTAGCGAGCGTATGACTGCTCCAGACCACCGCGGCGAACCTACTGACACAAATCTCAGCTCCCTCCTCCCTCTCTCACTCGCTACATACTCAATTATGTACTGAAAGTACCGAATTACCTGCTTTTTGCACTCGCGTTGCACGGTTATTGCAAGAAAACTATCCATCATACAAGGATCGTTATGGTGTCATTCGAAAGCTCTGTTTATGCCCTTTCAGGGATAGGTACTTGTTTTACGTTCTGGGTCTTATTTAGGCATGAAAATGATCACGTAAACAGCCCTATTTTGGCTAAAAACACCCCGCTGTGCGGTACACATAAATAAACCGCATAGGCCGCTCGTAAGGTGTTAACGCACAATACAACTGGCCAGCATGAAGCTGATTTTGCAGAGTTAACCAGAGGGGGTATAATATTAATAAAAGGTGGTGAAAGATATGGAAAATGAGAGAGATAGGCAGAGGAAAAGGTTCTCAGGTGCAGAGAGGGGGACAGGTATCCAAGGGATAAGAGGGATGCGTTCTAGAAACCAGATCTGAGGGAGAGAGTAGCGAGGGAGCTGTATATATACTAGCACTAGCTCGAACCGCGTAGAAAAGCAGTAACAAGTCCTCTAGCCAATGCTAAAGAAGCTAGCTAAACATGACGTCACCAAGCATGGTAAAAAACTCCTCCAACGAATCCCCACGAGGCCAGCCAGCTATGACGTCATCGAGTATAGCAAAACACTGCGCGCCTCCCCACACTCTGTTCTACTCTCTCTCTCTCTCTCTCTCTCTCTCTCTCTCTCTCTCTCAAATCCTATCATTACTACTTAATGATAAAACATATACTTTGCAATTAAATATATAAAGCCTTGACATGGGCGAAAACAAAGAGCCTTTCTGGACTGCCCATGACACGAGCTTTCATATGAAATAAAGCACACAATAATACATCAACTGTAGCCACATCCACTGCCCTGGCGATCCTAGCGAGTCACTGTAGGACAAGCCATGCGGTTCTAACAGAGTGGTTAACGTCACAATATATATATATATATATATATATATATATATATATATATATATATATATATATATGATATATATATATATATATATATATATATATATATAGTGTGTGTTTATTTGTTTTTCCTTTCTTCATAACATTTTACCTTACTCAAAAACTATATGCAACGGCTGTTATTCTCTCACTTGTTTTTTCCTTCTCGTTTATCCTACTGTCTATAATGTGTTCGTAAGGGACTGGGATGGTGGGGGGGGGGGGAAATCTGCCTAACTTCTCTGTGGTAGTAGCGAAAATCAAAGGCAGAAGCAATGTAGGAGACGAGGCAGGAGGGAGGAGGCAAGAGGAGTGGTGAAGAGGGAGACAAGGTTACAGTAGGGAAAATGACAAGAGAGATGTAGAAAGACGACTAGGTAGGTTCGAAGTGGAGCAAATATAGGAAGTTGAAAAGGTAATTCATATGTATTCACCAACCCACCAATTAACTTACAAATCAACCTAATTAATGAAGTCAATGAAACTAATGAATATATGGACTCGAATCTATGATACTCATACCGAAATTCGACGCTATTATGTAAGCCAATTGTTTATGCCATACAGTGAAGCGAAGAGGAGTGAAATATACAGCATGGTGGACTAATGAAGCAAAACAAGCAGATGAAGAGAAACAGAAAGCATACAGGGAGTGTATTTTAGTAGTAGAGGAAATGAAGATCTGGAGAGCCAGAAAAGTTAAAGATATGTGGAAAAAAGAGAGTGGTGAGTAGTGTTGTGAGGGAAAGTAAGACAAGAGTAGATGAGGACTTTGAAATTAGTCTAAGGGTTAAGTGAGGGACTGTAAGAAACTGTTTTATAACTAAGTCAAAAAAGTTAGGGAGGGTGTGAAATATAAAATTGGGCAAGTGCTAGTGGAGAAGCAAGAGAGAGTCGACAGATGGAGAGAACACTTTAATGAATTGTTTGAATGTAGAAAATGAAAAAGTTGCATATATAACTGGAAGGGGAATGGAAGGGAGAAGAAATGAAGCAGTGGAGGAGGTGGGGCATGGCTTAGATAGGCAAAGCATCATGGATAAATTGAGTGTGTGGCAAGAAGGTGAAGTACTGCATGAAGGTGAGGTAGTTATTGTATTGGAAAGAAGGTAGACTAGTCCATCTGTATAAGATGAAAAAGGAGAAAGAAGTGTGTGGCAATTAAAGGAGAATATGTCCCCTTAGCATAGCAGGGAAGATGCATAACGCCCCGAATCTTATGCTGTCCCAGAGCTCATTTTGCTGCATGACGCACGTTATGCGTCGCCTATGTACAGTATGTAACGCTAAACCCCAGCGGCGCAATGGTTGTGTTCGCGTTAATTATTCTTGTCCTATGGCACCTAGAGGGTTCAGATTTGTATGGGAACTGCTTTAGTATCCCACGCAACAATACCGATGGTTGGAAACCCTCCGAGTTGAGCCGCGTGCGTGTGGGCGCATGCTGGAGTGATTTTCCAGTATTTTGCCTACCCATTTCCCCATGTTAATTGTGACTTTCGTCCGCCCCGCAGGACCCCTAAATGACCTAGGTGAGCAGTTGTTTGTGGTTTTTCCTTCAATACTAACCCATCCCATATGTTTTCAGGAAAAAAAAATTACAACCTGCTGGTCCCACGTTGTACATTTATTATAAATCAGCTGGTGCTCAGTGGGTTAAAATAGTAGGCTGAATGGGGCCAAATGGATAAAACCCAGAGAGAATAAGCAAATCGGTCCCCTTAAGGATATCTGCTTCGTAAGAGAACAAAAGGACCGACCAAGCTCAAGCCATTACACCAAAAATAGAAAAGAAGGAAGGACAATCTACCCAACAAAATCATCATAGATAAAACACGAACTTAGGTAGCGAATAAACCCAGACCAACAAAAGTGAAGCAATTACAGCAAAAAAATAAATAAAAAAATAAATAGGCAGTGATAATAAATAAGTAAAATATATAAGTACTAAATAAAAATAAGGGGGAAAGTAACTAACAAAAAAACAAAATGACAGGTTTGCTATTGCTCTACAAAATAAAGAAAAGGGGGAAACTAACCCCCCCAAAAACAGAAAGGATAAAACACAAGCCCCAGATAAAACTAGTCCCGCGCCAATGACTCTAAATCGTTTTAAAAATCGCCCCAAAAACTCGCTCTAAAATGTTCCCTAATTATATGAGGCCTGAAGCTAATTAACCCTCTCACGACCATATGACGCAGAGGTTGCCAGATTAGCAATACTAAATAGAGTTCTCTTACTCTTATAATTACCTCTCCAAAATTAGTTTTCTGCCCACAGCTAACTCGAAGACAACTGCAGAGGTTGAAGTAACTAAACTAAAGGTTTCTAAATACCCATGATGGTAACAAAGGCTTTAAAGTATCCCTAATAGGCTCAAAATTGCGTCAAGAACGTAAGAGGGTTAACACGCTGGCAATTATCTCGATTAAATAGGAAGCTTAATTGCGTCGCTGATAACGCGGCTGGTTTATGTTATCTGCGGGCACAATTGTGTGTGTCTGGCTTGTGGGTGTGTGTGCGGATTACTGCTAGCTGATCCTACGTTTTGTGGTTCATTTTGGTGATTGTTCTTAGTTTATGTTTTTTTTTAATATTTGTTTTGTTTGCCTCCTAGACTCGATTATTTATTTATTTGTTTACATTGCTCGAAGATGACAAAATAAATCAATTAAAATAGTCAATGCTAATTTAACCAAATATAATAACCCACAAGACGTGACAAGATAGTGTTAAAACCATGAGTCGTTTTGCCCTCAAAGTATATTTAGAAGTATATTTATTATTGACTTTGTTTCCTCCATCAAGCTAAATAAATTATTTTCAAGATCCCCCTTCAAGATAAGTGTCTACATTATTTGGTAAAAAAAAAAATCCAAGTCGAAGGCCTGTTCCACCAAAATTACAGGCTTGCTATCGCTCGCCTGGATGAAATCGACACCTAAATGGCACGAAAGGTTTTGATATTGATAAAGAAATGGGACGAAAGATCTTAAATCGACAAACTTATGGAGTGACAGTCTTAAAATATCAAAACTAACGGGGCTAAATGTGAGGGAGAAAGGGGTCCAGAATAAGCATTGACGTCCGCCTTAAGGGAGCCCACCTCGCTTTTTGTTTTCTCTTTCTCTCCCTCTCTCTTTGGCTTGTATCCATTCGGCCCCATTCAGCCTACTCTTTCAAGACGTTTACCCCCATCCAGGTGTCAATATTTTCCTGGCAAGCGGTAGCGAGCCAGCATATATACATTTTTGTTTTGACAGCAAGCTAAATTTGTAAATTTTTCGATAGAAAAATGTGTCCTGCACCCCCGGATTTCTCCATACAATGCTGGCTCGCTGGAAGAAATCGACACCTGGATGGGGATAAACGTCTTAAAACAGTAGGCTAAATGGGGCCAAATGGATACAAGCCAGAGAAAGAGAGAAAAATAGAGAAAGATCAAAAAAAGCCGGTGACCCCCCTTAACACTAATACTGCATTTCACCAGCCCCACCGCATTGCTAACCAGAAACGTTGCCACTGACTCCACGTATAGTATACAACAAACAAAGTCACTCCAACAGCTTCCTCTCTCTCCAGCAGCCTTTCTCCTCTCTCTACACTCTTCAGAAAATAGGAAAAGCAGAAAAGTAGCTACGAGGTGCCGTTGTTAAGGCTTATCCCTCAATGCCTTCGCCTGACCTGACCAGAACTTTCTTAGGCTAGAGCTACAATGACACAAATCTGATGAACTAAAACACCGTCACACAATGCAAGGACTTTACCATTTCTTTGCCTTCAACACCATCGTTGCATCATAGTCCTGAGAAGTTCCCTACGCAAATATCAATGCCGGCCCTCAAATTCCCGCCGACTACACTCATATATTTCGTTAGCTTCGTGGGCGCCATATCCCTGGACCTGGACCGATCAACCTATTCTCTGTGATACAATCAATCCCTGATAAATGAAAAAACCCGAGCCAGTGTAAGTACAGAACCCTGTGCATGAATCAATCTACACTACCGTAACCTATCTGAGAAAGTGTAAATGACTATAGTCCGTTCATTCTAGGTTGGGCAGAAATCGTAACCTTTAACCTCTCCAACTCAAAAAGGACTAGCATAATCGAGCTAGTTATTTTTTACCAAATAGGAAGACTTAGCCAGGGAATAGGTGTGGAAATTGACAGCTCATTTGCTCCAGACCTTTTTGAGTTACAGAGGTTAGAGGTTACGATGTCTGCCCAAACTAGAATGAACGGACTATAATGTTGGTTATAAGGTCTGCAAAACAATTTCACAATATATGTGGAGAGTTGGTGACAGAAACAGGAATATATTATATAATGTGGATAGGTAACACGAGGGGTATTTTTACTGACAGATCGTCCAACACATACGAATATGGTTTGGATTAATGTGCTGTTTGTGTGTTGGGAAGAGAGAGGTATATATATATGTGTGTACGTATGTGTGTGTGTGTGTGTGTGTGTGTGTGTGTGTGTGTACGTGTATGTTTAAGTTAGTATGTGTTTGTGAGTTGGGGAACAAATAATAAATATGTTGTGGGGAGACTGTGTGTAAAGGTGTACGTGTGTTGTGGGGAGGCTGTGTATGTATGTACGTGTGAGTCTGTGTACTTTCATGTCCTCGGCTTAATTAAAAGAACGCGTTTCTTGGAATATGAAAATAGTCGTAATACTGAATTGCCGTCTCACCAAATTACATGTGTATTTAGTCAAATGTTAATGAACAAATCTCTCAGCACAACATGTTATATATATATATATATATATATATATATATATATATATATATATATATATATATATATATATATACATATATAATATGGAGGTTGAATCACACATACGCGTGCTCAAATTATGTAGTAAAATTCGCAGGAAAAATAAAACTACTGCTAACTAGCCTATAAAAAAACAAGAAGAAATTACCCCATTGATCTGGCCCATGGTACCGACCCATCAAAATGCTCTGGACCGCTATCTTCCACTCATAATATAAATTGTATATGTTGCATCCGACCTTTCTCGGAAAGATCATATTACCACTCTTGCTAAAACAGCTTCCCAAAAGTTAGGTGTGCTCAATCGTCTCCGTGGGTTCTTCACCCCCTCACAGCTTCTTGCTCTGTATCGTGGGACAGTGCACCCCTGTATTGAGTATTGTTCGCATGTGTGGGGAAGCTCCACCCATGCCGCACATCTCAAAAGAGTAGAGTCTCGCTTCATTAACTCGCTTCCTCTTACTAGTTCCCTACAATCTCTTTATACACCCTGCAATGTTGCATCTCTTTCACTCTACTATCGCTATTGCAGCAATCAGTGTTCTTCAGAGCTCTCTCAGTGCATACCCACTCCCTTGCGGCGAGTGCGAGGCACCAGCCTTTCAACACAGTCCCACTCCTATCCTGTCCAGCTCTTCAACTCAAGCATTGGCAAATTTTCTCAGTCTTTCTTCTACTCAACAAGTGAACTCTAGAAATCTCTCCCTCAATCAATCTTTTCTTCATCCTCTTGCTCGCCAGGAATAAAATCGACGCCTAAATTGTACGAAAGGTCTCAATATTGACAAAGAAATGGGGTGAAATGTCTTAAAACCGACAAACTAATGGGCCGAACGTCTGAAAATCTGAAACTAATGGGGATAAACATGAAGGAGAAGGTGGTCTAGAGAAGTGACATATATCCCCTTTATAGCTAACATTAACTTATAACGGCGTCATATTATTTTAAGAATACAAATAAAATTGACGTCTGATTAAAAGGGTTTAGCACTTGTATTATTCTAGGGAGCTGATTAGTAGGCTGCTGGCCATTGATATTTTAATCGGAATTATTATGATATAAACTTCTATATTGGAAGAGAAAAATTCCTGAATTACAATGGTTTCACGGTTCAAGTGCTTCTGTGTGTGTGTGTGTGTGTGTGAAGTGTGTGTGTGTGTGTGTGTGTGTGTGTGTGTGTGTGTGTGTGTGTGTGTGTGTGTGTGTGTGTGTAAAGAGTGTGTTTGTGAATCTGTAAACAAAATTGTGTTTGTGTGTGTGTTTGCATGTATGTGTGTGTGTGTGTTTGTATATGTGTGTGTATGAGTATGTGTATAACCGCTTGTGTGTGTAACATATGTGTGTGTCCTGAAGTATTAGGAGACACTAGCCAAGTTTTTTATTGGGGGGGATCTTTCTGTCGCACACACACACACATACAGAGAGAGAGAGAGCGAGATGAATAGTCAAACAAACAAACATACAAACATACATATAGGTTTACTCATGGATTCTTAACTATAGTCTTATGTATTTTATTTTTCACCTAGCTGATAATTATTCATTCCATTATCACCTCATTCATCTTAAAGGAGGCATATGGAACTACTATATGTGTCTGCATCGTATTGATAAGGGGAGATGGGTAGTTTTTCTGGGCCCTCTTCTACCTCATGTTTATCCCCATTAGTTTTTATATTTTATGACGTTCGGTCCATTAGTTTGGCGATTTTGAGACCTTTCGCCCCATTTCTTTGTCAATATCAAGACTTTTCAGGTCATTTAGGTGTCAATTTTTTCCTGGCGAGCGATAGCGAGCCTGTAATTTTAAGAGCCCGGGAAATTTTTCTATCAATAATAGATATACTACGATAAATAAACAAGCAAATAAATGCACCATACCCCCTTAAGGGGGGTGACCTGTTTTTGTTCTGTCCTTTTCTATCTTTCTCTGGCTTATATCCATTTGGCCCCATTCAGCCTACTGTTTTAAGACGTTTATCCCCATCCAGGTGTCAATTTTTTACTGGTGAGCGGTAGCGAGCCAGCATATTTTTTATTTTTGTTTGACAGCAGGCTAAATTTGTACATTTTTTGATAGAAAAATTTCTCCGGCGAAGCCGGATTTCTTCATATAATGCTGGCTTGTTATCGCTCGCCAGGAAGAAATCGACACCTAGATGGGGATAAACGTCTTAAAATAGTTTGTTGAATGGGGCCGAATGGATACAAGCCGGAGAAAGAGAGAAAAGGACAGAAATAACAAAAAGCAGGTCACCCCCCTTAACCCCTTCTGTACCGGCGACGTCCATCCAAATTTGTTCTAGCTATATTTAGATGATTTTGAGCAGTTTAAGAAAGATCTGTGGCAGTAAAATGGTTTAAGTATTATATATCGAAGCCTGTTAATTGCTGGAGGTCCTTTGTAAACTGAATAAAATCGTCTAATAGTTGCCAGAATATGATGAAATATGTCCCTAGTGCTGTATGGGTTAACTCAGAGGCGACGCGCAGGACGCAAATATATAAATGGCTCCCTTACGGCCTAGAGGATCGATCAGAGTATAAGCATATGTAAGATCATTAGTATTGGGTCAGTAATAACCGATTAATTATTTGTTTTAACCCCTTCTTTACCGGTGATGTACTTTTCATTATATTCTGGCAACTGTTAGACGATTTTGTTTAGCTTAGCATGAACGTCTACCCATAGAAAGGCTGCAGACTATCTCAATTAATCCCTTCAGCTACCATATATCATTCCTAAGCTTCACAAAATCGTCTAAATATAGCTGAAATTAAATACGAATGACATCGCCTGTACAGAAGGGGTTAATAAGCGTTGCTCTAACAATAACAACAAATACGACACGAGTATACCCTAGAGGTCCGTGCGAAGCGAGGACCTCGTATTCTGTGTTGGTGGTGTAATGGTTTAGATGCTTGCGTTCTGGGTGTGGTGTCCCGAGTTCGAATCCCGGGAGGACCATATGCTTCCATTAGTTTATTCAAATACATTGGGGTTTGTAATTGAGGATTAATGTTAAGAACGGGGTGTTACTTATTGACATACTCAGTGGACCCTTGCCAGCAATAACAGTTAGTTATTTTGAGATTCTGCTTTGCTAACTGATAAGGCATACTATATATTTGTTGTATTTTTGTTAACCCTTTGAGTACCAGTGACGTGTGTTATACTATATTCTACCTATATTTAAGCGATATTATTCAGCTTAAGAAGGATCTGTGGTAGCTAAAAGGCTTGGTTGAGATAGTGTGAAGCCTTATTCTTGCTAGAGGGCCTCCCTATTCTGAATAACGTCGTCTAATAATTTTAAGAATGTGATGAAAGAATGACACCGGTGCTGAACAGGTTAACATTTGTAAATATTTGGCAATACAATATATGAATCAATCGATATCATTGTGAGTGAACTGTTCATTGTGAGTGAACTGTTCATTGTGAGTGAACTGTTCATTGGGTAGCTAGAATACAATACAAATGGTATATAATCTACTTTAACTTTCTGGCATACCAGGAAATTGCATCAACCACTTACAACATGTCTAAAAGTTTGATAAAAGCCTAATCAATAGGTAGCGGTTCTTATGAAGTACTTCCAGTAAGTCTCCCTAAGTTATAATAAGCCTTGTAAGGGGGGGGGGGGGGGGGGGCATATTTATATGCTCATTTATATACTTTATCATAGTTTCATCCCTAGAACTTCATCAAGCTTAAAAGAAAATACCCCAAAACCCTCCTTCAAGATAAATTGGTAAATTTTTCGACAGAAAAATTTCCCGGCCGATGGCCGGTTCCTATTAAATTACAAGCTCACTATCGCTCGCCAGGAAAAAATCGACACCTAAATGACGCGAAAAGTTTTACTATTGAGAAATAAATGGGGTGAAAGGTCTTAAAATCGCTAAATTATTGAGCCAAACGTAAAATCTGAAAACTAATGGGACTAAAGAAGAAGAGGGCCCAGAAAAACGACCCATCTTCCCTTAAAGTTCCAACCAAGTATGAAAATAAGTTGAACAAAATGTCACCAGGGTCTTCAATTATGGCCAACATAGCCATGTTCTGATGTTGTTCACTATTATACACCATCATCGTCATCATCATCATAATCATCAGCATAATTTCACTATCAGTAGTGCAGTCATAACATGCAATATAGAAATATCCATTTTATTCATATCAAATATATCTGTGACTGATGAAATATGCCAGTTAGATTAATCGAAAGCAAAGTTAAATAATGCAATATCAATTATGGAACCAATTATGTATCATAACATAAAATTTACTTTAATCAACATGTATTTTCTTTGTCTAAAGTTTGTGTGTGTGTCTTTCCTTACAGTGTTGGGGATGGTCGCGAGGAAAATGGTGAAAAGGCATAAGGTATGTTAAGGGGGGTGACCTGTTTTTGTTCTGTCCTTTTCTATCTTTCTCTGGCTTGTATCCATTTGGCCCCATTTAGCCTACTGTTTTAAGACGTTTATCCCCATCCAGGTGTCAATTTTTTACTGGTGAGCGGTAGCGAGCCAGCATATTTTTTTATTTTTGTTTGACAGCAGGCTAAATTTGTAAATTTTTCGATAGAAAAATTTCTCCGGCGAAGCCGGATTTCTTCATATAATGCTGGCTCGCTATCGCTCGCCAGGAAGAAATCGACACCTAAATGGGAATAAAAGTATTAAAATAGTTGGCTGAATGGGGCCGAATGGATACAAGCCAGAGAAAGAGAGAAAAGGACAGAAATAGCAAAAAGCAGGTCACCCCCCTTAAGGATACATATGAATTTTGATAATATTGATATTGATATTGATATTGATAATGGGAGGTGTGGTGGAGTGGTCTTGCCACTGGCCTGGTAATCCAAAGGTCCCGGGTTCAAATCCCGATGTATCAATGGGAAGATATTATTGGGATGGAATTTGTGCTGTACCTGGTATCAGTGCATTACCACAAGCCCACCGAAACGTCAATTAAATACCCTCATTGTTCCCTGATTAAATAGCACTGTATGAATATTCCCATATTCAAAATATGCTATAGGGGTGCAATGCCTGGTGAGTTATCTGCTCAACAGGTGGCGTTGTGTGTGTGTAAGTGTGAGAGTCCGAGTGTAGGGGGTGAGACAGTGAAGCACGGGAACGAGGTGGCTTCAGAGATGGGGTCGTTTCGGGCCATGAGTGAGCACCGTGCCTCATGTGAAGGCAAGATGGCAGGTGCTCGTTGTACTCTACGTGCTTCACATGTCTCACTCCCTAGACTGGAACAAGACCTCACGGGCTTCACTGTTCATTGTAAAGCGGTGAATGTTAAGGCTCTCAGCCTATGCCCGAGAGGAAGTAAGTTGGAATATAGAAAAAAAATAAAAAAAATAAAATACATTATTTAAAAAAAAAAAAACATTAACTTGAAGAAAAGTGTTGAGATTAATTGCTTTGACAACTCTCAAGGCATATTAGCTTAGCAAGACGGAGCTTAGTGGAATTGCATTAAAGTAGTAAAAAGTAGCAAAGTAGTGAACATTTCCTGATGAACAAAATGACCTGATATCATATGACGAGGTTTCCAAAAATTATCACATGACACAATTTGCAGTATTTTTCCAATAGAATTTAAGCAATTTCGTCAATAATCCTAGAAATATTAAATGGACAATGGTAATTGCTTGCTTTACTGTTATTACTTGCATGTTCAGAGTAGAATTTTCTCATATATACCGAACATATATATTTTGTTGTAGTTTCTTTCGGATAATTATATCTTTTTAATCGATCGTTTACCTTTGGTCTTTGCCTGAATGTGGCCATATTAGTCTTTCACTTATTTACTTATACTAATGGGCCGAACGTCTTATAATCTGAAAACTAATGGGGCTATAACATGAGGGAGAAGGGAATCCAGAAAAACGACCCATCTCCCTTTAAGAACATATATAATAGAACTAATCAACCCGTGTGATCTATTTCGGTGTTTTTATCCTAGATACGGCAGCCAAAAGCCGATATTGATTATAATAGTAAACACGCCGGAGAACTGCTGGTGTGATGCCGGCTTGAGGGGAAGTATTATTTTTTGTTTTCAACCCCTTCTCCTTCATCCTTAGCCCCATTAGTATTCAAATTATATTACTTTCGTCCATTTCTTTGTCAATATTTAGACCTTTCGTGCCAGTTAGGTGTTAACTTTTATATATATATATATATATATATATATATCGGTATATATTGTGACGTCTACCAGCGTTGGCAGAATCGCCTCTCGTTAGCCACTAGCGCTCGCCAGGGACATCGAAATGGGCTACAGTTATCAGAGAATGTTGTTCTTTCTTTCCTAGTAATCGTATTGTCACAGACAGTCCAGTGTTGGTCTTTGTTTTCGTCTGTGACAACGGGTTATATTTTATATCAATAGTAGTGATGATAGTACCAGCGTGGGAATGAGAGAGACTTTCAGAGCTAGATGGTAGTGAGTGTCTGTAGGTGTGGGAGCATCCCTGCCTCTCGCTCGCTATTGGCCGGCGTGTCTGGCTGTGTCACGTGACACCTGCTGTCTTGTGACGTCTCGACCCGTGATTGGCCGACCATCGCGTTTTTGCGGGCTCCTGTGTAACTAACCTCCTACACGAGGGTCCCCAGGAGCTGTCCTCGTCAGGACAGGCTTGGCACGTGTGCTTCTAACATCCCTTTGCATACTCTCCCCCGATCACCACCTTTATCACTGTTTCTCTCTCTGAACTTCTTCTTTTCCATTACTTCTCGCCTTTATTCAATTACTTATCCCCTTGGGTTCTGCATACGGTTTCCATAGCCGGCCCATTGTATTGCATGCGCCGTCCTCAGAGATATTTACATGTACTTAGAATAGGTTTGAGGGTTCTTAGTTAGTATAGGTTAAGAACTTTGTGTGTCTCCATTATTGATTTAGTGTTCTGCTCTTTTATTTAATGCTAGACTGGGATAAGGTAACTGTAGTCGCTGTATCCGATGTGTGTACGGTTTGCTTATACCTACATGACTTCGACCGGTCCTGTGGTAGCCTGTGTTGTCTTTTCGGTTGCATCCTTTGCGAGTGCAGCATTGTGTTGACTGAGGGTTTTGGCCTGTACCAGTTCCACACTTTGCTGCCTCTTTGCTTGTCTTTAGAGGGTCGCCAGGATAGAATCAGATACTTGTGATCTGGATCTATCAAGAGAGCCCCCTTGTCAATTAACGTAAATTAAAGGATGCAGTCTTAAGGACATCGCTAGGCTACGAGCCTGTCTTGATCAACCCCAGTTCCTTACCTAGAGTGTCCCAGCTAGACATTATTAATCGAGTAGACACTTGTTAGTATTTAATATAAGCTCTTTGATATGTACGCATTATTATTCACAGTATTTATTAGTTTAGGTTGTTGCTGAGCCGCACAACCATAGTAGACTGTTTCGTTGATGAGTAAGTACTTCTTTTAGTGTCGAGCATTGCTACCGTTGCGCATTTATAGTATTCTCGTGTCGGTTAACATTATATGTCCTATCTTTTAGTGTATTCGATTTACACGTGTGGTGTCCTGCCTCCTGCCTTTATATAGTTTAAGATACGAGCATCTTATGAATATCAGACTTTCTTAAGAAGTTTCCAGGTCTATGCTGTAGGACTATACTTCACTTTCTTTCAGAAAGGAGTGAAGAGTTTATTGTTGTTTAGAGTAACTGCATTGAATCATCTTTTTATTGTATTAAATCTTGCAGTGATTTAATTGATCTTTCCATTGATTCCTTTTTATGCATTTTAACGTAACTTGCATCTTGTTTGTTATCAGGCTATACCAGTGTGGGTTAGCCTGAAGTAGAGTACATTCATGCCCAGTTAAGGATACCCCGTTATCGCAGATTAACTCTGGAGGGTATAGGTGTTTTGTTCGCCGGCATATAAGTTCGAGGGTTTGGATCTAGCGTACCGTTGTTGCATAGTGCCCTATTACTAGTCCAATCATTAAGTGCCCTTGTTTTATTCGTAGTCCCGGTCGTAACAATATATATATATATATATATATATATATATATATATATATATATATATATATATATATATATATATATATATGTTATCCTATATCTATCTTTCTGCTTGCTTACCTACCTGTGTTTCATTATCTATCTATCTAGTTATAGGTTTGTGTATTTATTTGTCTTTTCATCTGTCTGTCTGTCTGTCTGTTCTCCTCTGTCTATCTCTCTGGCTATCCCAACTTTGAGCTAACCATCTCGCTCCTTCTTCAGGTTCTGTAATTAAATTCCAACCTACGCGATCGAGTATTTCTCTCCCTTTGTCTTTTTCCTTGAACAGCTCCAGATTTATCACAGACCCTTTCCAGATTTCTTGCCAACCCTTTCCACATTTCTCACAAATCCTTTCCAGATTTATTACAAACCCTTTCCACATTTATCATAGTGTTCTAGATTTCTCACAAACCCTTTCCAGGTTGCTCACAAACCCTTTCCAGATTTCTCACAAACCGTTTCAAGATTTCTCACAAACCCTTTCCAGATTTCTCACAAACCGTTTCAAGATTTCTCACAAACCCTTTCCAGATTTCTCACAAACCATAGCCAGATTTCTCACAAATCCTTTCCAGATTTCTCACAAATCCTTTCCAGATTTCTCACAAACCCTTTCCAGATTTCTCACAAACCCTTTCCAGATTGCTCACAAACCATTTCCAGATATCTCACAACCCCTTTCCAGATTTCTCCCAAACCCTTTCCAGATTTCTCCCAAGCCCTTTCCAGATTTCTCCCAAGCCCTTTCCAGATTGCTCACAAACCATTTCCAGATTTCTCACAAACCCTTTCCAGATTTCTCACAAACCCTTTCGCCAATGACTTACGATTGTTGGCCTGGAAGATACGTGGAGGGCCCGCAGTATTTTGGAAGTAATGGGGCCAGCGCAATAAAAGCAATAATAAATGAATGGTGTATTGGCAGGCAACTTGTCATAATGTTTCTTCTTTGGTATAAGGTCATGGAACTCTCTGGGTGGTGGTATTGAAAGCTAAGACAGTATAAGCTATTCAAAATAAAGACATCATTCAGCTCCTTCAAGCAGTTAACCTCATCTGTGCCGGAGACGTTTTTTTTTTTTTTTTTTTTTTTTTATGGTAGTTATAGGTCAGGTCAGGTCAGGTGAAGGTATTGAGGGATAAACCTTTGCAACGGCATCTCGTAGCTACTTTCTACTTTTCCTACTTTTTTAAGAGTGTAGAGAGGGGAGAAGGGGTTATAGTGGCTTTGTTATGTGTTATTAGTCTGTATACGTCGTCGAGCTATAATTAGACGATTATATGCAGCTGGAGAAGGATCTGTGGCACTTTAAAGGGTGACGTGAGATAGTTCGAATCCTATTAATCGTTGGAGGCCCTTTTTAAGCTGAATAAAATCATCTATTAGTGGTCAGAATCAAGTTGAAAGGACGGCACCGGTACTGAAAGAGTTAAAAAGTGTCCCATGTTGAGGTAGATATCACAATAACGTGAGAACTAATAAATAGGTCAGCCCACAATAACACACTTAGAATAATTCTAAACAGATTCGGCTGTTTCTATCTCAGTTGATGTACAGTCGCGATCATTAATTTTGTTTCTATGTGTACGAAGGAGACTAAAGGCAGGTTGCTTGTATCGAGTGTCTCCCCCAGAGTCAAAAGAGTGACAGAGAGCCAAATTCAAGGGACGTTGTGCTCAAATAAATGCCTGGCCACACGAAGTTTAAAGCAGTTTAAGTCATAGGATGGAGGAAAGATTGATTGAGGAAGAGATTTCTGCAACATACCGTAAGCTGCATTAAACTGAACTGAATATATATATTATTTACATGATATTTGTATTTCGGAAGCTCCTCTACATTTTTCGAGGCTCTTGAGTCTAGGATGTATCATATTTATTGACCGTGACTGTACAATCACGCTAAGAAGTTATGACTCGATTCCCAGTACCTTTCGTTCAGAAAGTGCTATCTGGCAACAATTGAGGTTCTACTATATACAATTATTACGCACCGGGGGGAATGGTATTTAAGGAAAAGGTACCCAAAACACGATATATAAGAATTGTTGCAATATATTTATCTCATTATGTGAGAGAAAACCATATAATACGAAAGTTGAGACTAAGCCGAACGAAAGAAGGTGAAACTCGTAGTATTTCGCTCACTAGATTCAGGACTAAAATGTGGAGGAAGTCTCTTAATGCTTACATTACTTTGTAAACCAACAATACTGGGAGAAAATTATCTCATAAAACTAAAATCAACTGTTAAAAGTGATATTCAAACCATGAGTGTCATTAAATCACGTATATATTCATATAGCAGTATTTTTTGTCCACATTTAATTCTCTAAGTGTCACGCCATTTTGCCTGGAAAACCGAGCCATCTCCAGTATATTTTGTGAGAAAGTTTGAATACTCGAGAACAGCTTGTAATTTGTATAGACAGGCGATGAAATTTCACTTATAAAATATATAATAACCCATAGGGACTCCAATAGAGGAACGGAAGATGAAGGTGGATATAAAAGCAGAAGAGATACACTCTCCCTCATATCCTGACAGTCACAGTGACTGACTTGCAGGCTAGCAGGCCTCCAGGCCCTGGGAGTGTAAAGGCCCCCATACACGTATGGTTTGGCCTTCCGGTCACCGGAATGGGGGCGGAGCTTCAAGGACCGAGCAAGCGCACACACTGTTCAGGCGGCCTGTGTAAAAAGAGTCAGTCCTGCTCCAGCTGTCGTTGAAATATGAGTGTGATCGTCCGAGACACAGAGCTGCAGACATTGGCTATGTGTTATGTTGCATGTGTCGAATTAAAGATAAAGAATATGCGTAAACAGAGAAGGGTTTGAAGGAAAACCTGACTCACATACACACACAAAATCTGTTGCATACTGTGCATATACATTAATTGACAGGGGAGCCAGATGACTGGTACAATTACCTGAGAATGAGTGAAGCTACATTTTTCGAATTACTTGGAAGGGTAACCTCGTTAATCCAAAAAGAGGAAACATTAATGAGGCCATCAATTACACTCTGTGAGTGGTTAGCAGCCACGTTAAGATTCCTGATAACTGGAAGGAGCTATGAGGAATTGAAATTCAGCGTGATATTTCCTCAGGCACTAGGGAAAATTATACCAGAAGCATGTCACACCATCTGGAATGTCCTTCGGGAGAAGTACATGCAGGTATGGCAAAACAACAATTGACATTTCAGTGTTTATTTAATCAATCAATGCATTATAGTAAAGTAGTGGTTATAAGTAAAATTAAAACAATGGCCACTGTTACTCTTCAATAATATCTGCATTGAACTTAATATATTCTCAGTTATTGTGTAAAATATAGCATAATTTGTAGTTAAGCTGTACACTACTGAGCCGGCCTGAAGGCCCCATCCACTTCACCTCACATACATGCAGGTTGATGAGCCTGGCGGGGCCTGATAAGAGCCTCAAATCCGGTGAGGTTGGAAGGCCTGGCCTGGTGGCAAACAGCCCCACACACACGCAAATACGATAAACCACGCCCTCAATACGTCCGCCGTACAGGTTTGGCCGTTAGGTGTGTGGGGGCCCTAACATGCTAGATAGCGCAAGGAAATTTTAATATTCTATAAAAAAAGATTGAAAACAAACCTTACTTATATATATTCAAACTACAAAATAAATGTAATTTAGAGGGCATAAATAGGTTAATTTTTTCAGTAGGCCAATTATTGGGAATATCTAGTGACATATAGATTTATATTAGGAAACGGGGGATTTTAGTCGAAGCCTTGGAAAAAGCGAGTCATCACTTCTTACCGCGATTATACAAGAAATTAAGGAGGAGGTAGTTGCTTTTTCTCTCTCATATTTAGTCCCATTAATTTGAATTTTAAGACGTACGTCCCATTAGTTTGGCTATTTTGAGACCTTTCGCCCCACTTTTTTCGTCAATATTAAGACCTTTCGTGTAATTTAGGTGTCGTTTTTTTTTCATGGCGAGCGATATCGGCCCTGTAATTTTAGAAGGAACTGGCCTTCGACAGGGAAATTTTTATACCGAAAAATTTAAAAAAAATATCTTGAAAGGAGGTCTAGGGGTTGTTTCTTAAGCTTGATAGAGGTCTAGCGAGGAGACTCAAATATCTATTAATATATACATATATAGACCAAAAAAACAAGCACTTCCCCCCTAAGTATCATAGTCCGTATCAACTCAGAAACTTTTCAGCGTTTTTGGATGTATTTTTTTTTCATTATGTTAAAAGTGTTAATAGATATATAAATTTAACCTATCTAAAAATGTGTTCAAACTAATATACAGTATATGAGATGATTGCCAGTTTTGCTACATTCAATGTGGTTTATGTTTATATATTAATATAATTTGTATCTATCTAATTTATGTTATATATGGCGCACACTATAATTTGTTATATATGGCGCACACTATAATTTATGTTATACATGGTGCACACTATAATTTATGTTATATATGGCGCACACTATAATTTATGTTATATATGGCGCACACTATAATTTATGTTATATATGGCGCACACTATAATATATGTTATATATGGCGCACACTATAATATATGTTATATATGGCACACACTATAATTTATGTTATATATGGCGCACACTATAATTTATGTTATATATGGCGCACACTATAATTTATGTTATATATGGCGCACACTATAATTTATGTTATATATGGCGCACACTATAATTTATGTTATATATGGCGCACACTATAATTTATGTTATATATGGCGCACACTATAATTTATGTTATATATGGCGCACACTATAATTTATGTTATATATGGCGCACACTATAATTTATGTTATATATGGCGCACACTATAATTTATGTTATATATGGCGCACACTATAATTTATGTTATATATGGCGCACACTATAATTTATGTTATATATGGCGCACACTAATATATGTTATATTGGCGCACACTATAATTTATGTTATATGGCGCACACTATAATTTATGTTATATATGGCGCACACTATAATTTATTTATGGCGCACACTATAATTTATGTTATATATGGCGCACACTATTTATGTTATATATGGCACACACTATAATTTATGTTATATATGGCGCACACTATAATTTATGTTATATATGGCGCACACTATAATTTATGTTATATATGGTGCACACTATAATTTATGTTATATATGGCGCACACTATAATTTATGTTATATATGGCACACACTATAATTTATGTTATATATGGCGCACACTATAATTTATGTTATATATGGCACACACTATAATTTATGTTATGCGCACACTATAATTTATGTTATATATGGCGCACACTATAATTTATGTTATATATGGCGCACACTATAATTTGTTATATATGGCGCACACTATAATTTATGTTATATGTGGCGCACACTATAATTTATGTTATATGTGGCGCACACTATAATTTATGTTATATATGGCGCACACTATAATTTATGTTATATATGGCGCACACTATAATTTATGTTATATATGGCGCACACTATAATTTATGTTATATATGGCGCACACTATAATTTATGTTATATATGGCGCACACTATAATTTATGTTATATATGGCGCACACTATAATTTATGTTATATATGGCGCACACTATAATTTATGTTATATGTGGCGCACACTATAATTTATGTTATATATGGCGCACACTATAATTTATGTTATATATGGCGCACACTATAATTTATGTTATATATGGCGCACACTATAATTTATGTTATATATGGCGCACACTATAATTTACGTTATATATGGCGCACGCTATAATTCTTCAGCGTTGGAACAGGGTGGAATAGAGGCCAAAATAACTTTTTTAATAATATATGTATATTATTGTTAAGGGAAGATGGGTCGTTTTTCTGGTCCCCCCTCTCCCTCATGTCTAGCCCTATTATTTTTTTTCAGATTTTAAGATGTTTGCCCCATTAGTTTGTCGATTATAAGACCTTTCGACTCATTTCTTTGTCAATATGAAGACCGTTCGTGCTATTTAGGTGTCGATTTGTTTCCTCACGAACGATATAGTGAGCCTGTGATTTTAAAAGTACCTGCCTTCGGCAGGGACATTTCTCGGTAGAAAAATGTACACATTAATCTAGAAAGGGGATCTTATGGATGTTTTTTTTAAGTTTGATGGAGGTATTGGGAGGAAACTAAAAAAAAAAAAAAAAAACACATAAATGAGCAAATAAATAAGGCCATTCCCCCTTAAACGATTGAAAGGGGTGGTGGAATGGAGAAGGGAGAGGGAGAAAATGGGAGAGGGAGACGAGAAAGAATGAAATAGAACAGAATATGCAAAAGGAAGGAGGCGGAAAGAGGAAGTGGAGTAAACAAATAATAATGAAGGAGAGAGCAGGATTGAAAAGGAAGGAGATGAGAAGTGAGAGAAGATGGAAGAGGGGAGGAAGGAAGGAGGGAGAAAGAGATATAAATGAAGAGGGAGAGGAAAGGTGGTGAAGGAAATGGACAAGGAAATACAGAGGAATGAAGGAAGGGAGGAGGAGGAAGTATGTAGCGAGGAGAAGAAAGACAGAAAGGCAGGAAAGGAGGCAGGAAGGAAGGAAGGGAGGAGGAGGAAGTACTTAGCGAGGAAAAGAAAGGTAGAGAGTGAGGAGAAATTATGTCAGGAGGAGAGGAAAGGAGATAAAGAGTGGGAGAGGGAGAAAGCAGTCGGGGGAGAGAGAAGAGAGGAGGGAGAAGAACGGGGATAGACCATGGGAATAAGGATAGGGAGGGAGAGAGAAAGGTGAACATTAATAGCATAGTAGAGATAAAGGGAGAGCAAAACAGAAAAGGAGAGAAAGAGGAGGCAAGGAAGAGAGAGAGAGAGAGAGAGAGAGAGAGAAAGAAGTTGGGGAGGAAGAACCAAGAGGGGAGGAAGTAGAAAAAAGATGAGAGGGAGAGAGAGAAAAACAAATGGTGAAAGTGAGTGAGTGAGTGAGTGAGTGGGTGAGGGTGGGAATAAACACCTGTAGTAGTAGTAAGCAATCAAGGTGATGTAATGTGTTGAGGTAATTACAGTCCCTCCCGACCGTTTGTTTACCTGTCAGGAAGATTTGTACTGCTCATCAGGTCGTGGAATGAGAGTGTTACAAGGAACAGTTAGAATCTCAGAGACTTTGCGGCCCATTCTGGTGAGACACAGTGAGTGAAAAGAGTGATATTTTGTAGTACATTACACTCAGTGCAGAATGTGAATAATATTATCTATTATTTTCTTGATCTGCTCAACTGAATAACTATTTAGAACTTCTGAGGGATGTTTGTTCCAGGCAAAACAAATCTCATATGTGAAAAAAAAATCACATAACAAGAGCTAAACATTTTAGATTTTTAAGAGGGGATGGGCGTATATGTTTCCTCATTTATATATACATATAACATTTTTTGGTTTCCTCCCTAGACCTACATCAAACTTAATAAAACATCCATTAGATCCCCCTTCTAGATTTATTTTTACATTTTTTGGTAGAACTATGCCCCGTCCGAAGGCCGGTTCTTCCTAAATCACAGGCTCACTATTGTTCGCCAGGAAAAAAAATCGACATTTAAATAGCACGAAAGGTCTTAATATTGACAAAGAAATTGGGCAAAATGTCGACAAACAAATCGACAAACTAATTAGGCAAACCTCTACAAATCTGAAAACTAATGGGGCTAAACATGGGGGAGAAGGGGTCTAGAAAAACGACCCATCTCTCCTAAACTTCCAGCCATGGTTGCACACACACACATAAAGAGGCACATATACGCACATATACGCTCAGTTGGGCCAGGTAAGTCATACAGGCCAGTTTGAGTGTGTGCGGGAGTGAGTTGACGGTCTGTGCAGACAAGTATCACAGACCTGCACAAACCATACAAGTCTCACAGGCCTGCACAAACCATACAAGTCTCACAGGCCTGCACAAACCATACCAGTCTCACAGGCCTGCACAAACCATACAAGTCTCACAGGCCTGCGCAAACCATACAAGTCTCACAGGCCTGCACAAACCATACCAGTCTCACAGGCCTGCACAAACCATACCAGTCTCACAGGCCTGCACAAACCATACCAGTCTCACAGGCCTGCACAAACCATACAAGTCTCACAGGCCTGCACAAACCATACATGTCTCACAGGCCTGCACAAACCATACAAGTCTCACAGGCCTGCACAAACCATACAAGTCTCACAGGCCTGCACAAACCATACCAGTCTCACAGGCCTGCACAAACCATACCAGTCTCACAGGCCTGCACAAACCATACAAGTCTCACAGGCCTGCACAAACCATACAAGTCTAACAGGCCTGCACAAATCATACAAGTCTCACAGGCCTGCACAAGCCATACCAGTCTCACAGGCCTGCACAAACCATACCAGTCTCACAGGCCTGCACAAACTATACAAGTCTCACAGGCCTGCACAAACCATACATGTCTCACAGGCCTGCGCAAGCCATACAAGTCTCACAGACCTGCACAAACCATCAGACCACCCCCACATGCTCAAATCTATTTCCATTTGACCAGTACAATGTTGGGTTTGGCATGTCGAATTGAGCTTGTGTGTCGACCTTAAGGGGAGATGGGTAGTTTTCTGGTCCCCTTTCTCCCATGTGTTACGCCCCATTTGTTTTGAGATTATAAGAAGTTTGGCCCATTAGTTTGGCGATTTTAAGACCTTTCGTCCAATATCTTTGTCAATATTGTGACTTTTAGTGTCATTTAGGTGTCGACTTTTCCCTGGTGAGCGATACCGAGCCTGTAATTTAAGAGGAACTGGCCTTAGGCCGGAACATTTTTCTATCGAAAAAATGTACACATTTATCTTGAAGGAGGGTCTAGGCACTCTAGGGGATCTTTTTGTTTAAGCTTGATGAAGGTCTAGGAAGAAAACTAAAACAAAAAAATAGGAAAAAGATAAATAAATAAGTGAATAAATACGCCCATCTCCCCTTAATACCAAGCATCCTCAATTTAGCCCAGCCTGTAGTATGCATGACAGTTGCATATGTGGAGTATGATGGATTTCAAATGTAAATATACAGAACATTCTCCTTACAAAACAGTAATGCAGATTTTGACATAAGAGCCAGCATGTTTTTAAAAGTAATTAGTGTCTAAATAAATTATGCAAGAATAATACATCTTCCTTAAAAATGAATTAGGTTTTATGATAAAATAACTCGGTTAGTAATGGATGTTGGACAGTACAAATAATTATTATTAGGGGTTCGTGCCCTACGGGGAACCCCTATTGTAATCATTAAACCTGTGATTTCATCCAAATTCTTCTTATGCGCCGGTTTCGACGCAATAACTCCAGAACCGCTTTTTGGATCGGGATCAAACTTTCACAAGAGGTGCGTTTTTGTATTGGGCAACTTTTGATATGCTAAACATCCGGCATGGCGGCCAAACAGGTCCGTGGCAGCCGATTTCCCAAAAAACTTGACGCCTAAATAACGTCTCTCCCACTCACAGGAAACGACTGGGCTTTGGCATACGCACTCCCCTACTAATGCTCTGAAAATGTTATAGAGAAGGTTTTGCTTTTGCACGTGGGTTTTTTTCCGGCAATCTTGAAAAAAACTCGAATTCCACTTAAAATTCCACATCTTGAAAACTACGCCGATGATCAAAGCCATGCTTGCGTAGTTGGGTGAGGCTCGCGATTCCGAACGTTTTGACCAAACAAATATAAATGGGTGGAATAGTTTGACCGCAGCATTGAAAACTGTCTATTCTTAAATTACTTTAAAACCGAATTCGCTACCCACACAAAGTTTACCGTCTACAGTCTATAGGCTTCCATGCATCCCCCAGTTTTGCTTAATAACATAATCTCTTTATTATTCAGATCTATAATTTTTTTTTTTGTATTTAACTCTCTCAAAACAGTTCGAGTCCCTACGAATTCCAGCAATTATTTAGCCAACCTACCTATACATACCTACCCTACCAAATAATAATGATAAATTCAAATTTATTTTTGGTGAATGACAGAGTATTGGCTAAGATTTTTAACAATTCCTACCTTTGTCAAATGCTTAGTTTAATAACAATGATATGGACCTTTAAAGTTTTGGCAATTGCCCGTGTGACTCGTATTTTAACCCTCCTAAAGTGTTACCACGAAATACCACTAGATCCTTTCTCAAAAGTCGCTAGCATGTTGCTACATAGCCAAACAATGTTAGGATAATGCTGCAATTTCTAAAGAGTTTTGGTTTGTTTGTTTTGCAAATTTTACAATGTAGTATGACTAGAATGTCTGAAATTTTCAAATGATCCCTAGTAAATGTCTCTAGATATAAAAGAAATGGCTGCTAGATTGAAGTAAATAGCTCTACATTTAGCGGTAGTATGTAGGTTTACAACTGGCAACGCTGCAACCACCACCTCCCTCCCACCCTCCCAGTATGTCTCCACAAAATACCGCTAGATCCTTTCTCAAAAGTCGCTAGCATGTTGCTACATAGTCAAACAATGTTAGAATAATGCTGCAATTTCTAAAGAGTTTTGGTTTGTTTGTTTTGCAAATTTTACAATATAATATGACTAGAATGTCTGAAATTTTTAAATTATCCATAGTAAATCTCTCTAGATATGAAAAAATGGCTTCTAAATTGAAGTAAATAGCTCTACATCTAGCGGTAATATGTAGCGATACAACTGGCAACACTGCCTAAGTGTTACACCAAAATACCGCTAGATCCTTTCTCAAAAGTCGCTAGCATGTTGCTACATAGTCAAACAATGGTAGAATAATGCTGCAATTCCTAAAGAGTTTTGGTTTGTTTGTTTTGCAAATTTTACAATGTAATATAACTAGAATGTCTGACATTTTCAAATTATCCCGAGTAAATGTCTCTAGATATGAACAAATGGCTGCTAAACTGAAGTAAATATAGCACTACATCTAGCGGTAATATGTAGCAGTACAACTGGCAACACTGCCTACAACCACCACCTTCCCTACCCTCCCAAGAGACTCGCCCGAGTCGCACCTACAGTACGTCTCTCCCTCCCCCCATCCCCATTCCATCACTTTGTATGTACGATATTATTTCCGTCTTTACTGTATGGATTAAGTTATTGGTGTTCACTCTTGACATATGTGTCCTGCTATAGCATGAAAGTGATCAATACGCGCATATGAAGCTATGTATCTAGTATATCGGGGTTCTCTTCCCTTCCATCGGTCCACCTCATATACCTCCCTCCCTCCTCCCTATCCCATATGTGTAAACATTATATTTTAGCTTTCCGAAGGTAAATACGTACTTCCGATAAATATCTAGCCTTGTATTTAAGTCATGAATCCTGTTTAATGTCATTATTTAATAAAAACATGTGTAAGGGTTACATTTATACACAGGATAAGATAAGCAAATACAAACCTCAGAGCATAATCATTGGCGATGAGTGTGTATGATAATTATGTAAACAGGGCAGTTCGTTGCTAGATAGGCGTGCTTGTGTGATGGTCTTGTGTAGCTATGTGTGTGCTTGTTTGAGTGTTGCTATAGGCTACGCATTAGTTATCTCTATCTCTCTCTCTCTCTCTCTCTCTCTCTCTCTCTCTTATTTATCGCTGTCTTCCATACGATTACGACATACTGTACTAGTGCATGAGAACAGGAAATAGGGAGCCTCGCTCTCTCTCACAAATGAGAACATAAGTAAACAGAAGCTGCAGAGAGGCGATTGGCTATAGGACTCGGTAGCCTATTCCACATATCTACAACTCTGTTACTAAACGAATAGAGGCAGATCCTTTACACACCCGTCTCTCTCTGTAGCTCGTTTGTTTGCACACAGGTACAAATGAGGAAGATTCCTTACATATGATGAACAAGGGAATCTGCAGAGACACAAGTGGCCCACAAAAGGCAGATCCCTTTCACATCTAACCCATTTCGTCCATATGACTATCTGATTTTAACTTGAAATTCTCTATTGTTCTTGATCCCACTATAGCACTAGGTAGCCTATTTCACATATCTACCACTCTGTTACGAGAGGCAGATCCCTTACACAGCCAATCTCTCTCTTATTTGCACACTGGTACAAAGGAGGCAGATCCTTACACATGCTACCAAGATGAAAATGGGAGTCTGCAGAGAGCCGATTGGCCCACACACGGCAGATCCCTTTCACACCCAATCCATCTCATCTTATCAAATTTTATGTTGAAGCTCTATTGTCATTGATCCCACTATAGCACTTGGTAGCCTATTCCACATATCTACAACTCTTTTACCAAGCGAATAGAGGCAGATCCCTTACACAGCCAATCTCTTTCTCTCTCGCTCTTGTTTGTTTACACACCGGTACAAATGAGGCAGATCCCTTACACATGCAACCAAGATGAAAATGGGAGTCTGCAGAGAGCCAAGTGGCCCACATGAGGCAGGTCCCTTTCACACTCAACCCATCTCATAAACGTTACCTGTTATTTACACTACTTACTATACACCCATGTTATCATATACCTGCAACCAAAACACAATTGTAAGAAATAGGAACATAAGAAAATGGGAGTCTGTAGAGAGCCAATTGGCCCACACAAGACAGATTCTTTTCACACCCAACCCATCTCATAAAAACTCTCTCTCATTTATCTCTGTCTTCCTTACATTTATGACATCCTAGTGACCTAGTCTCTCTCTCTCTCTCTCACACAAATGAGAACATAAGAAAACCGGAGTCTGCAGAGAGCCGATTGGCCCACACATGTCAGATCCCTTTCACACCCAACCCATCCCGCGCTCTCTCTCTCTCTCTCATATTTATCGCTATCTTCCTTACGTTTACGACATCCTATTCTCTCGCCATACTCCCTCTCTCCTTCACAAATGAGAAAATAAGAAAACGGGAGTCTCCAGAGCCGATTGACCTACACATGGCAGATCCCTTTCACACCCAACCCATCTCGTTCTATCTAATTTCAAGTTGAAGCTCTATTGTTCTTGATCCCATTATAGCACTCGGTAGCCTATTCCACATATCTACAACTCTGTTACTAAATGAATAGAGGCAGATCCCTTATACAGGCAATCTCTCCCTCTCTCGCTCCTGTTTGTTTGCACAATCTGCTCCTTCTGTAGTTTCTCCATGCCCGATAAGTTAAATGATCTTTTGATATCTGTGACACAGCATTTGTATCCAACACAATATCCTGCTTTGCAAAACCGTCGAACCCCGGACAACGTTGCTTGCAACTTTAATTATTATTTATTATTATTATTATTATTATTATTATTATTATAATGATTATATTACCGTTTTGTTTTCAATTACTGAAATGAATGCATGCAGTCGTGAACATTTATCGCTATGCATCCATCTGAATCAATATCAAATGCAAGACAATACTATGCTCTATTATTATAGTAACCCAGATGCTTCAAAACTTGGCTCTATTAATTCAAATATATGAATGTGTGTAACCTTATTAATGGTCACGGGTGTACAATTCAGTCATGAACCGCAATATATATAACTTATTTGAATATGTATCGAACCCTAACGAGACTATAATTATTATATTATATCCCAGATGCTTCAAAACTTAGCAAGGCACCGTGTATCACCTATCGAAGAAAGGCTAAGGCAGTGAGTGATGATTTGTGAGAGAGAACATGATAGTGCCCACTTTTTAAAGACATCCATATGTTTCACTCCTTTCGTCTATCGAGGTGAAAGATTTCATCGTGGTAAGGTTCAAATAAACGAAGCAGTTTCATAGATCGAACCTCGGGTGGTTCGAATTGAGAGTACGGTGGCTTGATGGAGTGTTGTACGGCCATGCTTAAAAGTCAATTTACGCCTTCACAGCTTCATATTTAGTATTCTATCGATGTAAGAACAAAATACATAATGCTTTAAATATAGGCTTTTTTCATGCCTGTTAAATGTATCTATATTATTATTACATGATAGATAACTGAAATTGAAAATACGAAGTATCGATCTGTTTGAATATCCCACAAGATGCATATACTATATAGATATAATTAATGAGAAGATTTGATTCCGTTCAGGATAGTTTTGAAAGTATATGGCCATCACTGTACAATACTGTACAGAATAGTACACTCAGGGATATGAGGCATATGGCTCTTCTTGATACTCGAACTGCTTAGATGAACTATGAAATCATCGTTTGATTGTGTAAGCTTGAAAAATAAAGATTAAGTAAAAAAAAAAAAAAATAACATTAAGTAAAAAAATATAATAACAAAATTATAACTAAAAAATAAGTAATATATTTAAACACTTGGTTGGAAGTCAAACCCACGTTGCCTAGCTTGAATTGACCCGGCGAGGCAGTGTTCTGCAGCTTCAATTGCTTCAAACTCCGTGTGTCCAGGCATTTTGGCTCGAACGTCCCTTGATTTTGGCCCTGTCACTCCTTCAACTATGGGGGAGGCACTCGCTATAGGCAGTTATGCCTTTTGCCTCCCTCAATCACATAGAAAAAAAAAGTTAGTGGATCAACATCGTACCTCTGGCAGTACAGGGCTTGTTCTGCAGAGCTCGTTGGTCAATCTGGACTCCTGTAATATTCCCATTTAAATATTTAAATCAATACTAATGTACTTTGTCTAGAATATCATCCGGGAAACTATATCATTAGCCGGTAGTACAGTGTCTTAAGTTGTTTGCTTTCGATATGCGTTCAATAGTTAGGACAACAAGATCAGTGTATTATCCCTTACCACTTCCGATGGTTTCCTACCCCCCTTCTCCCACCTTCCCCCCTCCTCCTCTCTATCCCTCCTCCCTTCCCCCCCCCCCCACCCCGTTGCGCCTGCATCATACCAGCACGGGACTAGGTGGAAGCAGGTGCTGTGCCTGCCCAAGTTTTATATATAGTGTAGTGTTATAATTTCTAGTACGTGCGACTTCTTCGCGTGGGCCTTCTTTTGACTGACTATGGTAAGTGTTGTACTGTTCCTTTATGTATCAGTTGTAGTTATCGAATGACTGTCATTACGTAACATGCTCTGCCGACAATTATAAATTTTTACATGAGCTTCGTTCAGCCACAATTCGCTATGCAATACGCTGGGCAGCGTATTGCTGTGTAATAACATGCCAGACATTACTACATATTTAGAGATATAAAAAATCAATACAAATTTTACTGCATCCAGAATTGAATGCAACCATATATTCAATTACCAAAATAGCATTGCATAATTGTCTTTCTTTATGATGCTAATTAATTCATATTTGTTTTCACCAACACACCAATTAATTTACAAATAAACCTAACTAATGAAATCAATCAAAGTAATGAATACATCTGGTACTCCAAGGACTCGAACCTAGGATACTCGCACCGAAATTCCGCACACTAAGCATTACGCTATCAAGACGTATTGAGATTGTCAACAGCAATATGGATAATTATAAGGAATAGGCTCGCAGCCTTATTATACATAATTTATTAGGGACAATGTAGGTCTATATGGAATCCTTATACTGTACTCTAGTATAATCCACTGTGGTAGAATAATTTTGATCACATTTATAAAACCCGATATTAATAGAAAAAACACCCATTCTAATCAATTTCAGAGCTCTTTCGGACATCCTCACTGTTTACAAACGCCTTCTTTTTGCAGTAAAATCGATATTTACCCCCTGTTGGCAACATAGATGACGATTTCAATCATTCATGGGGGGGTGGGGGCAAAGCCCCCCTCAACCCATCGTATATCCCACATTGGAATTATAACTAAAACCGTGAAAACACTAATTTCTCAAAATCTGGAGGAAAAACATGAAAAATATGGGTGCGAGCCTATTCCCTATAATTACCGCAATACGCTGCCTTACGTATTGCATAACGAATTGTGGCTAAACGCAGCCCTGCTTGTTTGGTTCCTGGCATCTGCAACAAATCATGATAATATTCAAGGACACTAGTGCGACGTTATGAGAAACAATTTATTAGGGAAAATAGGCACCAATAGATTCGCCATATTTTTCTATATATAGTCCGCATGGAGGATTTTCCTTATCAATAAATTGAAAAATACCCACTTCACAGACAAATACACCAAAAGTCTAAGTCAAAGCGGGGGTGTGGGGGCGGCAGCCCCCACCTATAATACTAGGATAGGTTAGGTAAGGTTGTTAGGTTAGGCTAGGCTAATGTCCTTTCAAACGGGTATAGGCTAGTAAACACTAGGATAGCCTATACCAGGTCAGAGGTAAGAAGAAGAGTCTTGCAGTAATCTCCTTGAATGCTACCAAATGTTGTTGTAAGCCGATATTCTATTGGTCAATGAACTGCGTGTGGCAACGGTGATGTCACACGAATGTTTGGCATTTTATTGGTTGATGCGAAACTGCGTGTGACGACAGTGACGTCACTTAGATTTTCGTCTATTGCCTTTATATGGTAAACTTTACTAATTCTTTCCAAGTTGAGCGTAAACCAGCCAGGCAGACCTGTCAAAAACCTGTATCGCATTGTACGAGTTAATCCATCGTGTATCACATGCTGACCTCCACACTCTTCCCCCACAACAAATCCTGTATCCCACGTATCAATGTCTCATCGTACACTGAAGGGGTTCACTCCACTGTAGGAATCGATTCATCCAACTTGCTATCCCCTCGTCGCATTTCACAATCCCAACCTAAAATCCCCCAATTCCTATATCGTTCTGGTAATTTTCTCGCCCAATTCTATAAACATGTATAAGCTAATCTCCCCAATTTCATTTATCTACTGTAGTTGCATTTCACACTCCTAACTCAAAATTCCCTGTTTCATCTACGCGTTCTACTAATCCCTAATTCCTTTCGGTCAATATTTACGAGTCACACCACAGCTGGGATCTCATTTTTAACGGTAGTTTTGGGTTCCTACCATTCTATGCTTCATTGCTATATACTTTTTATCCACCGGAAATTTTTTTTTTTTCTTGGCTATTTTTTTTTTTTGCATTAACCTAACCAAAAAACCTAACCTAACCTAATAGCCCCCAAATACATTTAGGTTAGGTTAGGTTTTTAGGTTAGGTTAATGCTAAAAAAAAATAAAAAAAAATAGGTATAGGCCTATAAAAATAAAAAAACAAGAAAAAATAATATTTCCGGTGGAAAAAAGTATATAGTAATGAAACAGAATGATAGGAACCCAAAACTACCATTAGAAATGAGATTCCAGCTGTGGTGTGACTCGTAAATATTGACCTTCCTTTCTCCCCCACTGCTCTATATAAAAACGACAACCACTAATCTCTCCATTGGGATTCGAAGCATGGCGTGGTGAAGAGGATTAAGGGTTAGGCCTAGCCATTACTGTTGCCTTTAATGTTTTTATGAGGTGGGATGTCTTGGGCTCTTACTCCTGCCACTCACGATGACAGCCAGGGGGAGGGAGGGAAGGAGAGAGAGAGGGGTGGGGGATATTCAAAGAGCCTTACTCCTGCCACTCACAATGGCAGAGAGAGAGAGAGAGAGAGAGAGAAGGGGGGGATATTCAAAGCGTCTTACTCCTGCCACTCACAATGAGCTACATAGAGCTACATAGATACACAGACCACACAGACCTCAAGGTCCTTACTAGGCAGTCTGGCCTTACAAACTATAATATGCACATATACACATACACACATACACATACATACATATACATATATATATATACATATATATACACATACATATACACATACATACATACACACATATATATACAGTATATATATACATACTGTACAGTGCACACACATACATATACATATATATTTTTTTTTTTTTTTTTTTTTTTTTTTTTCCATTCATATCACCCCAGCCCTCTGCAGATAGAGGTCAAGCCTTCCCTTGAAGGCGTTTATTGTGTCGCTCTCCACCACTCTCGCTGGTAGTTTATTCCACTCTGTCGCCACACTGTAGGTGAAGAAACTCTTTGTGACATCTAGGTTTGCCTTTTTGGTTTTTAATTTCATTCCATTTCCGCGAGTTTGATTAGTATTGTTTAATGTGAATAGTGCATTTACATCGACTTTGTCGAAACCTTTTAGTATCTTAAAGCACTCAATAAGCTGACCCCTCAACCTCCTCTTTTTTAATGAGAACAGGTTCAATCGTTTAAGTCTTTCTTCATATGGTTTATTTCTTAATGAGGGTATCATCTTCGTCGCTCTACGCTGTACTGACTCGAGTCTTACAATGTCCTTGATCAGATAAGGTGACCAGAACTGCACACCATATTCAAGGTGGGGCCTCACCATACTTTTGAACAGTGGCACTATTACGTTTTCATGTTTATATGTAAATTTTCGTTTAATAAAGCCCAATGCTATGTTTGCCTTATTTGCAGCTGCTATACATTGGTCGGAAGTTTTTAGGTTTTCAGATATTAGTACCCCTAGGTCTTTTACTACCGTTGCGGTTTTTATTTGTTTGCCATTCATTTCGTATTTGTATTTCATATTTCTGCTACCAACCTGCAGCACCTGACATTTATCGACATTGAAGGGCATCTGCCATGAGAGAGAGAGAGAGGGAGAGAGAGAGAGAGAGAGAAGGGGGGATATTAAAAGCGTCTTACTCCTGCCACTCACGATAAGAGAGAGAGAGAGAGAGTAGAGTTGAAGGAGGAGGAGGAGGAATTAATTGAGACAAGACAGTCCCAATGAGTTAAATCACACAAAGAGCTTCAGTACGGTATCATAAGAACCTTTATTCCATTGCAAACTGGAAATAAATTAGATTGCACAGTGAAAAGAAAAACTAATTGTGTGCAAGCTAGTAATTGCCATATTTCTTTTTTTATTTCTTCCAAGATGTTTAATTCAGAAAGTGCTGGTTTTGTACTTAGAAGTAATTATGTTACATACAGTACGAGTTTTCATATAGTGTTAGGAGGCCTTCTAATGTTATTTATCTCTCTTTCTCTTTATCTCTCTCTCTTTATCTCTATCTCTCTCTCTCTTTACCTCTCTCTCTCTCTTTACCTCTCTCTTTCTCTTTATCTCTCTCTTTACCTCTCTCTTTACCTCTCTTTCTCTTTACCTCTCTTTCTCTTTACCTCTCTCTCTTTACCTCTCTCTTTCTCTCTCTCTTTCTCTTTACCTCTCTCTCTCTCTCTCTCTCTCTCTCTCTCTCTCTCTCTCTCTCTCTCTCAGAGTGAGTGACGGGGTAAGAGAGGTTATCCATCATTCAGTCACCTCTGTTCTTTACTCACCATTCCACCGAGCCTTCTCTTCGCTCTCTCCAAAGCCCCGACTCTATTATCTAATTCTCCTCTTCCATTTTCCCTTACTCATTTCTTACTTCGGTGTTACTTTTACTTCTTCTTTACTTTTATCTTCTTCTTCTTCTTCCATCCTTTGTTGTTGCTTGACTTCCTTCTTCTTTTTCCATTCCCTCGCCTTTGTCTTACCCATTTCTTACTTCGGTGTTACTTTTACTCCTTCTTTACTTTTACTTCTTCTTTACTTATTTACTTTTAATTCTTATTTACTTTTACTTCTTTACTTTTACCTCTTTAATTTTACTCCTTTACTTTTATTTCTTCTTTACCTTTACTTCTTTTTTACTTTTACTTTTTCTTTACTTTTACTTTTTCTTTACTTTTACTTCTTTACTATTACTTTTTCTTTATTTTATCTTCTTCTATCCCCTCGTCTTTGTCTTACCCATTTCTTGCTTCGGTGTTACTTTTACTTCTTCTTTACTTTTACCTCTTCTTTACTTTTACCTCTTTAATTTTACCTCTTTACTTTTACTTCTTTACTTTTACCGCGTTACTTTTACTTCTTTACTTTTACTTCTTCTTTACTTTTACTTCTTTACTTTTACTTCTTTACTTTTACTTCTTGTTTACTTTTACTTCTACTTCTTCTTTACTTCTACTTTTCTTCTTAACTTTTACTTCTTCTTAACTTGTACTTCTTCTTTACTTTTACTTCTTCTTAACTTGTACTTCTTCTTTACTTTTACCTCTTTACTTTTACTTCTTTACTTTTACTACTTTACTTTTACTTCTTTACTTTTACTTCTTCTTTACTTTTACCTCTTCTATACTTTTACTTCTTTACTTTTACTTATTATTTACTTATCTTCTGCTTCTTCCATTCCCCCCTCCTTTGTCTTACCCATTTCTTACTTCGGGGTTACTTTTTACTCCTTCTTTACATTTATTATCTTCCTTTTCTTCATTTCCCTCGTCTTTGTCTTACCCATTTCTTACTTTGGTGTTACTGTGTAGCCTACTTATTTACTTTTTTCTTTTTCTTCTTCCATCCCCTCGGTGTTACTTTTACTCACCTTTGTTGTTGCTTGACTTCCTTTGTACTCCTTTGTATATTCTTTTTCGGTACATGGTGATCCTAATATTGAAACCTGTACAGTAGCTACAGTATAAGTATTCGGCCGTTCTGGATCCAGGACATTAATTACTTCTGCAGGCTGTATTTCAGAATCAGGGGCCACTCTGGCTGTAATAGACTAAGGGCAGCAACAAGGACATTTAACCCCTTCTGTTCCGGAAACGTCTTTTTCATTTTATTCCAGCTACATTTGGATGATTGTGTGCAGTTTAAGAAGGATCTGTGGTGGCACACTAGGTTAAGCGCGATAGTTTGAAGCCGGTTAATTGCTGGAGGCCCTTTTTAAACTGAGTAAAATCGTCTAATAGTAGCCAGGCCAGCATAAAGTTAAAGGTACGGCCCCGGTAGTGAAGGGTTTAATGGCATATACTGTACGTCGCTTTCCTTACGTTCGTTGTCTTTATATTAACTCGTGCAGAACCGGTGATATTAACCCGTGAGGACTTTTCATTATATTCTGGCAACTATTAGATGATTTTATTCAGCTTAGGATGGACCTCGAACAACTAACTATCTCCTTTAGACCTTTGAGCAGCCACAGATCCTTCGTAAGCTTAATAAAATCGTCTAATCGTGTCCACAATATGATGAAGAGGACGTCACTGGTACTGAATGGGTTAAATTAGTTTATAACTACTAATGCAACTTTTGTAAAGGTAGATTATTATGTACACGTAAATTACCATCTCCATGCCCATATTATGTGACAGTGTATTGATAGCTAGAAGAAAAAGAAGAAGAATAACGCCATTGTCTGCTATAAGGGTGATTCCCAATAATACATCACATATAGGCCCACTCGATTTGTATTTCTATTTTTTTATTTTGTTTTGAGGGGAGATGGGTCGTTTTTTGTTGGTCCCCGTTCTTCCTCATGTTTAGTGTTCAGATTATAAGACGTTCGGCCCATTAGTTTGACGATGTTAACACCTTTCGCGCCATTTTGTTGTCAATTTTAAGACCTTTCGTGACATTTACTGTAGGTGTCGATTTTTTCCTGGCGAGAGCGAGCGTGAAATTGTATGAGTAATCGACCTTTGGGCGGGACATTTTTCTACCGAAAAATGTACAAATGTATCTTGAAGGTGGGTCTAGGGGTGTTTATCTTAGCTTGATAGAAGTCTAGCGAGGAAACTAAGATATTAAGGAATACATTAATTAATAGACCAAAAAAAACGGCCTATCTCCCCTTAAGCTGTCGAGAAATTGGCTTGTTCCCATCTTAACTACTCAGCTATGACACCGTTTTTATAGCCAAATATATTGTTTATTACGATAACCTGTATATAATATGATGCACAGACATAGTACCTTCATATTGTTCCATAAGTTATCGAGAAATTAGCTGCTAAGGGAGTCAGATTTCCGCCAAGTTAAAATAAATCGAGTATAGATACACCAGGAATTATACATATACTCTGTTTCATTTCATCTGGCGATAAATTGGATCTCTTAGCAACTAATTTATCGATACTTAATGGGAAAATATGAAACCACTATGTCTGTGCATCATATTAAGACCAAGTTATATAAGTAGCACCATATCTCACTACAAAATCTTCAAAATAACTGATAGATCTTGATGGGAACTTTGCAATTTACCGCCAGTTGGAAAGAAACTGGGTATAGTCATTATAACCCCTTCTGTACCAGCGACGTATGTATATTTTTTATTTCAGCTGCTATTAGACGATTTTATGAAGCTTAAGGGGAGGCAGAATTTTTTTCTGGATCCCCTTCTCCCTAAGGTTTAGCCCCACTAGTTTTGAAATTATAAGACGCCCATTAGTTTGACGATTTTAACATCTTTCACCCCATTTCATTGTCAATTTTAATACCTTTCGTGCCATTTAGGTGTCGATTATTTCCTGGCGAGCGATAGCGAGCCTGAAATTTTAAGAGAAACCGGCCTTTGGCCGGGACATTTTTCTACCGAAAAATTTACAAATTTATCTTGATGGGGGTCTAGGGGGTGTTTTTCTATGCTTGATGGAGGTCTAGCGAAAAAAATAAGAAATATAGGAATTAATAGACCAAAGAAAGACAAAAATCGGTCCGTCTCCTCTTAATTGTGGCTACCGGTACACGATTTCATTCCGTTTAGAAAGGGATGATGGGAGTCAGAGGATTAAGTGGGATAAATATAAATTGTCGATTCTCAGAGGGCCTTCCAAAGCTGAGGAAAATCGTGTAATACTATCCAGAATATGATGTGAGATAGCATCCTATGTTCTCAGAGGGTTAAGGGTAGGCTTTTAGTGTTTTCCCTAGACTTCCACCAAGCTTAAGATTACACACCCTAGACCCCCTTTCAAGATATATTTGTAAACATTTTGGTCAAAAACATGTCCCGGCCGAAGGCCTGTTACTCTTAATTTACAGGGTCGCATATATCGCTCGCCAGGAAAAAAAATCTACACCTTATTGGCACGAAAGGTCTTAAAATAAAGAGAAATGGGACGAAAGTTCTTAAAATCGCGAAACTAATGGGGCAAACGTCTTAAAATATCAAAATCGATTGGGCTAAACATGAGGGAGAAAGGAGTCTGAAAAAAATCCTCCAGTGGAAATCTCCCCGTAAGGTTACAAGCCAGTCTATAATGACTCTAATAATTACCGCCTAGCCCTATGGGGTATGTGTGTGTGCTTAGAAGTGCAGTTAATTTATATACGACTGTTGCTGTTTGGGTTCAGCTAGAGAGAGAGAGAGAGAGAGAGAGGGGGTGGATGGAGAGAGAGATAGATGGAGAGAGAGGTAGATGGAGAGAGAGATAGATGGAGAGAGAGAAAGATAGATGGAGAGAGAGAGATATGGAGAGAGAGAGAGAGAGAGAGTAAACTAGCCATGGACCATACATCACCACTATCGTCACCAACTGTCCTCCAGCCTCTGATAACCTTTCACACGCCATCCCCACTCTCACACTCACTCTCACACATTCTCTCTCTCTCTCTCTCTCAACACTGCTGGTAAGTGAACAGTGATGGATGACTTACGGCCACCCAATCTCTGTTAGTTATTCTGGTTATTTCACTCACACATCAATTCGTTCACATGCCAGTTGTTTGCTCACATCACAAGTCGGCTATGGTTACTTTATGACCTTGCCTTATCTTGGCTTACCTTGTGGAGTTTTGGCCATCGGTCGTGGCCTCGGTGGGAGCTAATCCACCCCAAGTCTGTTTGCTGCCAGTCACCAGTGTTTGATGAAACATATTATTCGAGGGATCAGCTCTTTTCACTGTGAAGCATGGCTGATCAGCCACTGTATTGAGATTGTTGGTCAAGGCTTTCATCAAGACTTCCTTTGGTACATCCATCAGGTTTCTCTCATTCTTTGGCATTAAGTGTAGGAGACTAGGATCCCAGTTTGTCAACCAGGACTCCCTCAGTGTGCCCAGAACTCTTCTACACTTACGGAGTGGGATGTTATTTTCGTACCTTCCCTGTTGCTCCAATTATTATATTTGTTATTACCTCTCTTTGTTGCTTCAGTGAATGGAAGTTAGAATAAGTCGTACCAGCTATGTTTTATATTGTGCACAATGTTCCCATTGTTCGAAAAATTCAGGTTTAGGACATTTTGACTTTAGTTATGTGATGTGTTGGTTTAAATTGAAAAGAAAACTTATATTAAGTATTTTGTGTGTGCATCACCATTTATGTTTGAGGTGCTTGGCATTATCTGCTGTTTTGCCTGCCTAATTTTGATTTTAGGTAGATTTAAGTCTCCCAGCCAGAGGATGTTAGGGGTTGGGTCTCCCATACCCTTCTAAAGCAGTTTTGATCTTATCCAGCTGAGTATTGAATTCATGTTGGGAGGCATCTGGAGGTCTACTGTATATGTGAGGATAACTGTGTGATTTAGTATTTCTATTTTTACACCCAGCATCTCTTCTACCTCATTGGAGTGTTTCAGAAACTCTGTTTTTCGGAAAAAATTATTTTAGGATAGGTTTGTCGTTTTTAGACACCGGTATGTTTAGTTTAGACAGGCTTGGATATGAATATTAGACTGGATAAATTTAGGTTATTTTAGATTACGTTAAGATTTGGTTAGACTAATGTTAATTTAGTTAAAGTTAGATTAGGGTTAAATTAGGTTGGTTACGATATGATATGTTCAGATAAAATATGGCTATTGTTGGGTTATCATAGCCTCCGATAGTGCAGTTGGAATGAATGTACATGCTAAGATTGGTATGCAGGATTCAAAACTGCATAATAAATCGTAGGCTTGTGCAGCATTCTTTAACTGTCTTCGTGGCGCAATGCATAAGTGTGTTGATTTTCGGTGTGAGCGTCCTGGGTTCGAATCCCCGGACTGCCACATGTGTTTGCTAATTTCATTAATCAAGTTTAGGAGTAAAGTTGGTTGGTGGAGAGAACATAATAATTACAATAGATTAGGTTAGTGAGAATACGTATATATGCATAAGACCAAATATAAGCAAAGTCCGATTAAATCTTGTCGAATTGAAAATGGAAGAGTGACAGGACGAAATTACTTGGATGTGAAATGAACTCTAACCATTTAATCTACTCCACACACGATCATCTCTTCAGCTCGCTCGTGACGCCAATCTTCGTCGGCGGCCTGCTTTATAATATATGATGTTACGCTGTCTGTCGCATGATTAAATTAAGGGGGAAGGGTCTAGTTTTTGGTTGATTTTGTCGTATATTTAATAATTTTTTAGTTTCTTCCCAAGACCTCCATCTAGCTTTAAAAATCATCCATTAGATCCCCCTTCGAGGTTAATTTGTATAATTTTCGATAGAAAAATATCACGGCCGAAGGCCGGTTCCTCCACAATTACAGGCTCGCTATCGCTCGCCAGGAAAAAATGACACCTAAAGGGCACGAAAGGTCTTAATGTTGACAAAGAAATGGGGCGAAAGGTCTTAAAATCGACAAACTAATGGGGCAAACGTCTTAGAATTTCAAAACTAACGGGGATAAGCATGTCTTAGAATTTCAAAACTAACGGGGATAAGCATGAGGGAGAAAAGGGACCAGAAAAATGGCCCATCTCCCCTTAAGTCGGGGATTATGCTCGGAGTCTTGTCCTTTGCTACGTGATATCAGATAATTTAGGAGAGATTTGCGTTTCTTGCTCTTGGTTCAATTTCACATTTCGAGATTATAAGATATTATATTTAAGGGGGGTCACCGGCTTTTCTTCTTCTTCTCTCCTTTTCTCTCTTTCTCTCCTTTTCTCTCTTTCTCTGGCTTGTATCCATTCGGCCTCATTCAGCCAACTGTTTTAAGACGTTTATCCCCATCCAGTTGTCGATTTCTTCCTGGGGAGCGATAGCGAGTTAGCATTGTATGGAGAGATTCGGCTTCGCCGGAGACATTTTTCTATCGAACAATTTACAAATTTAGCTAGCTGTCAAAAAAAATATATATATGCTGGC